>KK122167.1:248951-267499 GCA_000611955.2 Stegodyphus mimosarum
CCCGCGTTATCAAATTTTGCTTTCCACGTCACAAAAGGTACAGGCTGTGCAACATTTAAAGAATATTTGGAACAAATTACAATTTTTTGAAAAGTCCATTTCAATAGTAAACGAGGAAACAAAATCTTCTACTGAAAGCGATGAAAATGAAGACGATTTAGAGACTTTTTTAAAAAGTAAAGAATTGGCAATAATAAAAACACATAGAACCTCTATTTCTACCGAGATTGACATTGAATTCATTTTAAATAATTTTGACAATGTACGAAGGCTTGATATAAAGCATAATATTTTAGATTTCTGGGAAGAGAATAAAATTACATATCCGCACTTGTATAAGATTGCAATGGTGGTTTTGGCAGCTCCAGCTACACAAGTTAGTGTTGAAAGAGCGTTTTCAGGTTTGAAATTTATTCTCCGAGACAACAGAAGTAATCTCAGTGAAACCACGTTAGAAGATATATTAATAATTAGAGGCAATTTTCATATGTTAAATAAATAATATATTTTTTACATAATTATTGCAAGGCCAAGTGCACGATGTGAGAGTCAAACGACGAATGTGGGTAATCATGAACCTAGTTGTCAAATGCGATTTTGATAATGGATAACAATGCCAATGCTCGCCGTCCTCTGCTCACCGCTCTTATCGTACCTGCTGTTTGTATCAATTCACATAGTGTACCAATTAAAAAAAGAATAAAATCTTCTAAATTTTGATAGAATTACATTTTTTGTTTATGATAAAATTATATTTTTAGTACAAATAAGAATATACATAAAGTGAAAGTATTCATTTGGAACTGAAACGAAAACAGTTATTTTTTGCGGAGCGAAAACCGGAACTGAACCGAAAACCGTTATTTTTGGCGGAGCGAAAACCGGAACTGAACCGATATTAATTTTTTAGTTGAACCGGAACGAAAACCGGAACAAAAAAAATTACCGTTCGAAGCCCTGGTAAAGACGCTGAACACTGGTAGTTCGGTCCGAGGTTCGAATCCCGCGAACGGGCTGGCTGCATGGGCGTTTTCGTGGTTTTCCCCATGTGTAACGTGTATACGAGCCAGTTTCCCTTAGAAAGTCCTCCACGAAGGCATCCCTCCCATTAGGCAGATAGCCCTCGTGTGCTTTGCCATAATTGAATAACCTAACCTAACCTTTTAGTAAATTGTTATTAAGGATTACAAAAAATTAAGATTATATTTACATAGCACGGACGAAACACAATGTCTGAACAACTAGGGAGAGGGTTAGATAAGTTAATTACCCTTGATAGTCAGCTTTGTCTCACTGACTTTGTACAGGCATTAGGATTTTTTTGATGCTGAGAGACGCGAAAAATGAGCAATGCCCTCGCCAGGACTCGAATCTCAGACTTCTCGGATACGAGCCGAGTGTGCTAGCCGTTACAAGAAGGCATGCTAAATCGGCGGGGGAAATACTTTACATACTCCCCCTTTTAAAGGGCGACTGGGGATTGGGGGACCCATTCGCCAAATCCTGGTGGTGAAGAATCCTCATCAACCCCGCTTTTTTAGTTCGGGAGCCACTGTAGAGACATTAGGTTATTTCGAAGCAGGAGAGATACAAAATGTGCAGTGCCCTCGACGGGACTCGAACCACAGACCTCTGGAATACGCGCCGAGTGTGCTAGCCATTACACCCCGAAGTCGTGCTAAGAAGGCGGGAGAAATACCTTATAACTTTTCAATTATTCATTTTTTGCAAATTTTCATTTAATTTTGCATTTAAATTATATTTACTTTACTACTACTACTAACTATTGCTTGATAGACTATATATATTCCTTTACCTATTTACTTCTATTCTTCACTTCTTCATATTAATTTTATTAATGTTGCTTTACGTTTTTTAAAAAAATTTACTCTATTTTGATTTTTTTTGGAATTGGTACTTAAACTGCACAGTTGATTTCGAGTAACTGTTGACTAAACATTGAAATTTCTAATTTCGGGTTTAATCTGCACTATTAATAGGAGTTTTCATAGCATTCGTTGAATATGTATATATATGTAAGATATATGATAGATGCTTTAAAAAATAATTGGCGACCTCAAAATTAACATTCTAAATTTGGTGCTCTTCCCCTAAATTCATCCTTTCTCCCAAATTCGAGATCATTCGAAATTACGCAACGTTTTAATGCAGATATCTCCTGCCAATCAAATGATTTGTAAACCAAAACTTTCTCTAACCCGAACTAAAACCATTACTTCCTCCCGTCTTCCTTTGAGCTACTGCGTTTTTCTCTTTCGCTTCTTCGCCTGCGTACTGGTAGCTCGTCGCTCAGCCTCTGCTAGATATTCGCCATTAATTAGAATGTAATTGCGTATTTAAAAGTATGGGGAGCGTTTAGCACCCCTAGTCTTCTACAGTTATGCATTAAGAAATTCATCATTCAAGAATAAATGATATTTAACTATCAAAATGGTCCTGCTTCTAAAATTCCACCCGATCATCCATTACGCCATAATGTCCGGAATCGACGCAGCAATTTTTTAGTCCATGAGCTAAACGTGAATTGTTTTCATCTTCCGCCAAAAGTACAATTATTACCTATATATATATATATGTAAAAAATCTAATCAATCTTTCAAAAAATAAATTAATGATAGCCCTTTTTAACAAATCCCATCTTTCATTCTAAAAATAACAAAGCAATAATTTTTCTACCTAAACTCCCTGCAATTCTGATGCGCACTTACCGATAAAATCTGAACCCAACATCTGAACATTAATCTGTCAACTGATCTGAAATGATATAAAAGGATAATTGCGTCGCAACTCCCTCTTCTTCTTCGCTCTTCTCCGCTGTTACTTTTCGCTGTGTTGCCCTGCCGCTCGCCACACAGAGTTTACTTTTCTAATTTCGTCCACTGTTTAAGAAATGTAAGCTGTATAAAATTGTGGGGTGTATGATGTGCATTATCAAAGAATAAAATTATGTGTAGAAAATATCGCCAAGTCTGTCTTCCGAGTGTCATCTTTCTAACTACGCTTTTAAGCTTCACCATCGCCAAATCCGTTGCAACTTTCTTTCACCAAGTCATCTTATTACAATGATGGTCTTCTTATTATATATATTGAAAATATTATGTACATTGGTTAGGGCCTTCATAGGGAAGAAATTCTATCATTTAAGCTCCGACTTTCCCTTTACGTTTAATAATTATATTTCTAACTTAAAGTCGTAACCCAAAGGAGTACAAGTAAAATTAAACTTCAAATACGTATACAATACAGAAAATAACATAAAATAGAATAGTAAACAAAAATAATGCCTTAATTTCCTCTGTTTAACACTTCAAGCAGAACTTGCCAAGGGAAAAGTGCTTTGAAGCCTTAAACCAAGTTGTTTAATGAGTTTCAAATACATGTTTCATTCTTTTCAATCATTTGAGACTGTAAACATTTATTCTCGAATCAAATTTTCATTTTAAAACAACATTTAAGTGGCTCTCAAATGTTTTATGTACATATACCCACCCGGCTTAAAAATCCTTACCTGGCCATTTTCGCAATTGTTGAACGTAGTCATATACTTCCTGTTATAAAAGTGTTTTAAATGACGAAAATATTCATGTTTGGATAATGTCAAATTAAAAAAAAAATTATTTCGTCAAATAACGAAATCGAACTTTTAATGCTGTCTGCCAGTTCGCATACTTACATTCGGGAAAGTTTTATACTCTTTATGAAAAATAAAATTACAAGAAGCTTGACTCTCTTTATGACGAAAATTAATCGAGGTATTTAATTTCAAAATTTGAAGTTTTTGATGTCATTTTCAACTTACCGTGAGGGATTAGTTAATTAAGTTAAAATAATTCGAGGAAATAATTTAAATGAAGTGCAACAAAAAGTGTATAATTTCATATGTCCACATCAGATTTTTTTCAAAAGTAACTATAAGCCAATACCATATTTTAAATAGGAAAGTGCTCTAAGCAGAGTTTTACTTTCGGCTGATGGTTTGTAAACAAAATCTAATTTGTTTCTTCAATAAATAGAAAGTTCTGTAACACGAAATTTTGGATTATATTTTAGTAGGTAAAATTTGCCATGTGTAAGAACTGGTTTTTCTGTGTTTATATCAATATAATCAAATGTTTATCCTCTTATTTCTTTTTATTAAAAGTTATATTATATTAGACAGCTTAATAACACATAATTTATTTGGTTATTAATTAAAGAAAACTAAGTGTCTATAATATATTTAAAATAAGTTCTTTGAAACGAATACCATAATATAATTTTCTTCTGTGTTGTTTTTGTGGTATAAACGTATTTAAATTTATTTTGATTTGCATGTATATCCCCACGATATTTAGGTATTAGTTAACAATACTCTAGTTTTTTGAAATTACAGCTGAATGGTGACTTATTATGGGTTCCGAAATTAGCAAGAAGTAAATCAATAGAAAGACGAGGCACAAGAGCAAATAGCAAGTTTTCGAATTTGCTATCTGCTCTTGTGCCTCACCATTATCAACAGTTTAAGAGAATAACAAGTGTACTTTTCGGTAGTGTTACAGCAGATTTGAAGGTTCTGCAAACCAAACATTGTAATAAAAATCATTTTCTTTTACGTGTTCTACTAACGGCCGAGTGATTAAGTCGCTGAACACCGGTAGCTCTGTCCGAGGTTCGAATCCCAGGTTTGCTGCATGGCGTTTTCTTTTTTCTCCTTATGTGTAACGTGTATACGATCCAGTTACCTTTAGAAAGTCCTCCACGAAGGCATCACTCCCCTTAGGCAGATGGCTCTGGAGTTCTCTGCCGTAATTAAATAAAACGAACCAAAGTTATCGCTTGATATACTTAAGTGTCATATCTAGATGCAAGAAAAATAGCCTAAATATGTGCTACATTATTTTAGATTAAACTCTTATTACAATGATTATTATAGTATATTTTGCAAGGAGATCTGTTAAGGGTTCCAAGTAAGGAACCACTTTCGATTTATCATGCATAATCAAGATCTAAAATGTTATTCTCAATCATGAATGTATATGCGTATATGAGTTTTAAATACCAAATATAAAAAGTTTTGAATTGTAGCTTAATATATTTTTTCATGAAACTCTCTTCACGACTTCATGCAAAATGTCCTGATTTACAATTTTACAATACTCCTGGTTAATCAGTTTCAGCCAAAATCTAATTTACTGTTTCCATTGATATAAAAATTTTAAATACTAAAATTGAAAAGTTTGGGTTTATATTTTGATATTGGTTTTCACTGAAAATTGTAATGGGTTTCAAGTAAGATACCATTTCCGGTTGTCCGTGAAAAACTTTTGGGGGCTTCAAGTAAAGTAACACTTCCGACTGTCCCTTAAAGACTAGTTTAAGCTTCAAATAAAGTATTTTTTCAAGCAGTCCAGTTTTACCTAAAATATGAACAACTCTTTATATGAAAGCAGAAAACTTAAATACGGTAAAGAAAAATTTTTGAAAGTTTGATGTAAGAATTATCGTAGTCGAAAAAAAAAGTCACATTCAGACAGATAGATATCATTGTAAAAACAGCAAAAACGTGCTGTGTTTTAAATGACGAGGATTCTAATTCGTGCTTATTGACTGAAAACTTACTATCGAATTTTTTTAACCGAAATATTACATTCATTACCTATGTAAATATGTTGACGGGAAGTAAAAATATTTAAAATGTTATATGTACGTATATTTCACTTTCCTTCTCAAATAAAAATACTGTCGTCTTTTACTAACTCATAGAATTAAATTTTTACCGTTGAATGAAATTTACATTCAGCTCGAATGGAAAATCAATTTAGAAAGTTTCGTCAATTTTTTCTGCAATTTTTTTGGGGGAACTTAAAATGACATAAACAGAAAATTTTAAAACTTAGAAGTTTCTAAATGACACAATTTACTATGTTAATGAGCAATGCGTTTTTATAATACCAGATATAAATAAAAGATCTTATGCATCTTATTGTTTGTAATAGATTGGATTTCATCGTTAATTAAAAAAAATCACTTTTTCAATTTGATTGTGATGGACACTTCTAGGTATGTATAAACGTGCTGAAATTACTAAGCGTTAAAATACAAGTGCTGCTAACCACATGCAAATTTACCTGTTGTACGTGTATGAATGAATTATAATGAAAATACCTATCATAACTGCAGGTATTTAAAAATTATTACGAAATGTTAAATATCTGAAAACTTAGCATATGCCTACTTCTTCAGGAGTGAAAAAAATAAAAATCGAACGGTGTTTACCCCGCCGAATAGGTAAGCTGCATGGGGTTTTCATGAACTACACGTGTAGCGTTAATAAAGCCAATTTACCTTGAAAGCCCATAAAGTCTGATCTTCAGGAATTTATGTTCTTTGCTTTAGTCAGTTAACCAACCAACCTTAAACTCCCTGTGTGTTATGAGAGTAAATATATTTATACTCAGCTCTCGCCTTTCGTCTGCAGCTTAAACATTTTGCGAATTATAAATGCGTGTCTCCTAAAATAAGCTTTCAAAATGGTACGTGAAGATGAAAAACCTGAGACATTTTGAAAGACACGGTAATTGATGTAGTGAATCTATCATTAAGGCCTGAAGGAGAGTTAAAATCTTGATGCTGATATCATTTAGCTCATATGCATATTTTTTTTTCTTTTCTTTTTCTTTTTATGGAAGACTAACTGGATGTGAGTTAAATCGAGCAACTCATTTTAAAACAAAAATTTTAAGCTGAAAAATTCTTAAAATTGTAATTTATTTTCTGATGATCTTTATTTTATTTTATTTATTGTTTTTATAGAATATTTAGTCAAGGCTTTCATTTGCAATGACCTGGGTCCCCGTTATGTTTTGATTAGTCTTATCTTTCCAGCAAATCGTTTCTGTGGAAGTCCTAAATTGATGTCCCAACTAAAGAATTGATCGCTTGAAGTATAAGCCAAAGAACTCGTCTCGAACAGTCTCTCATTCAAATAGAAAACGGTAAGCATCTAATTATAAGAAAACTGTCAGATTACAGTCAAACCATCTAAGTATCATTGTTATGCAGAAATCCTCTACACCTGTAATTATTGAGTAACTGAGATAGTATGAGTAGCCTGTTTGCGAATCAGGAAGGTTCCAGGGTTACAGCCGAAAACTTCGCGGCAAAAACATCGTAGAAGAAAACGTCGCGAAGAAAACAACGCAAGGCAAAAACGTCGGGGTACATAACATCGTGGGAGAAAAAAAAAACAAGTTGAAAACATCGCAGTTCTAAAACATCGTGGTACAAAATATCGTGATCGAAAATAAAGTGGTAAAATCATTTCAGACCTGAGTCTTAGATAGTTGGACATTACGCGTTCATAGTTAGGATTCTACCAAGTTCTCATATATTTGTAGCACTTTAAGTATCAAGCGTTGTCCACTAATGACTATGAAATTTAGATCTGTCGTGATATCTGAATTTTAGTAACATATTTTACCCCTGTAGGATGTCTTCACTCTTTGAATATCTCGATACTTTTGAGAAAGCTGCATTGCTACTGAAACTTGAAAAGTTGTATTTCTAATTTGTAAATCTTATGTTTATAAATACACCTTAGTGTAAATAAACTCGTTGGAAAGAATTTACGTGTCTAATTCCTAAATTAAAATTATTTTATCCATTAAATAAATGTCAAAAGCATTCACTTTCACTAATTGAAAAGTCATTTTTTATTACATATGTAGTCGAAATTAATTACAATTTGAAATTAAGCTTTTTTTGATTTCGAAACATTAACATGTTTCCGGTAGCATTATTTATTATATTTATTCCTTTAAAATTTTTCTTAAAACAATAATCTTTTTCTTTTTTTTTCATATCTCTGGGGTATGATCTGTAGTAATGCATATAATATTTGTAGTAAAATTGATTTTGAGTATCTAGGCAATTTATGCATAAAGCATAAAGAAAAGCGATACTTTCGATACAGGTTTTGGCAAAATTATTTTTCTAGCTTAAGGAAAAATTTTTTACAAATTAAGTTTGGCATTAGGCAGATGACTTTATTACAAATTTTGCTGTTAATATGTAGTAGTATTGTCAAATTCAAAATTCCTAGACAAAAAATGTCTTAATTTAATAAACTGTCAAAAGCACACTTAAGATGAGGATGCAAATTCATAGCACATTCACCCTTGAATGACGAAGAGGTAATAGGCCCTCAGTACTCCACGCAGTATAGTTACTAAGTTGGGTACAATGTTTCTCTTGTCCTAACTTAAAAAATCGAGAGACTGATGCTGACCGAAAGTCTTACCAGTAATATAAACTCTTAGATTAAAACACATTTTGCATGCTATAATATATTATGTGCTGAATTCTTGCAATTAAGTACGCCAAAGAAAAGGAAATATTTTACATAAATTGTAAGAAAATATGTCCGTAGTATTACATTTTTTTTCAATGTTTTAAATTTAGGTCGTCTAGCTGTCTGTAGCTGCATTAGAATTGTTTCAATCGATACAAAACACTGTTCTGCATATTTCTCACAACAGAAATTAAAAAATAATAGGAAAATTAATAAATATTTACAAAATTCTGGAAACTTTTTTGAGAAAAAAATATATATGCCAAATAAAGAAGGAATTTGTTTGCTTAATTTTAAATTTTACATTGGCATATTCTCTTTCAGCCTGATTAAGTCAACCCTGTATAAAGGAAACCGTTTTTTAAGTTTTAGAAAATCTGCTGACTAACCAGTTTAACACACCTGGAATTCTAGATAACCTTTCTTTTATACGCTAAAAATCCCTTTGTTTTGCTTTGAGCTTTACATTTTGACAAATATTCTCATTTTTTATCTCATTTAGCCACCTTTAGTTACTTTTACCTTACATCTTTAGTTACACCTTACTTTACATCTTTAGTTATGTTTACCATTTGTAGTCATTTTTATGTTTCTTTTGATCATTTAAAAAATATGGCCACTAGTAAAGCGTAAAAATCTTAGTCTACGAGATAAAGTTGATATATTAGAACACTCCGTCCGGCTCTTAAAATTTAACGAAGAAAATGTTATTTCTAAGTTAATGTTTCTCAACTCCTTTAATGCAAGAGTTTAAAGAACCGTTCATATATTATTTACGAATCAAAGCAAAATCAGTGAAAAGACGAAACCGATGTGTAGTGGAAATGTTATAATGTTGAGAAAGCACTGAAGGTTTAATCAGAAAAGTTTGTGGAAAATTTATGACAGTCAGAGGTTTCTTAATGAGATAGAAAGCTGAAAAATTAACCGTAAAAATGGGGAAAGTTTTATTGCAACATAATGGCTGGTTTAGCCAATGGAAGAAAACATTGTTCAGTAGCACAATAAGGAATAAAAAGATAATGATTTAACTGCTGTCGAAACAACAGTGTTGTGAAATGAATGCCTTAAATTTTCTTCAAAGTATCATCCTGAAAATATTTATAATGCAGATGAAGTAAGTATATGCTATCGTGCATTGCCCAAAATACGCATGTATTTAAAAGTGAAAATTGAAAAGGTAGTAAAATATCTAAGATCGTGTGACAGTTTTATGCTGTGTCAATATGTATGGTTAAAAAAAAGTTCGCAATTGGGAAAAAAAATTCTGCATGCTTTGAAGGAGTAAAGAGTTGATCGATAAACTTGCAGATAACAGTAATTCAAGACGTGGATAAGGTCAGTAATTTTTAACGAATAGCTTTTGAAATGGGATAAGGAATTGAAGAATAATATCTTTCTTCTTGTTGACAACTTCACAGCGTATAATGTAAATGCCTCTCATTAGCGTATTGCCACAGCTCTAATTCAGTGATGTGATCAATGAATTTTTGGAGAGATGAAAGAATGTTCTTGCCGTGATATGAAGATTAGAGTCTTTTAACAACACGGATGATGTGAATACAAGCACAAACAGATTAGCAAGAAAAACTAGCCTTCACTACATTTACTGAACTTGTGTAAGGTTTTAGTTTACACTAACAAAGTTTTATGTTAATTTTTTCTTTCCTGTAAGAATGCTCATTCTAACTTCCCGTTAGAATGAGCACGCGTTTCAGCTTTATGCTAATTTGAAGTGGAGCCAAGTTTGTATTTAAAGGTTAGCGAGGAACTTCTCAGTGTGAGAGAGCTTTTAGTCTCAGATCACTGCGGCTCTGTTCGACGTCCACCTGACTAGCTAGTATTTAAATGCTAAGCCTTAGCGCTGTTACGCTATTACTTATTGAAATAATCTAAGTGCGTTAGTATAAGCTAAATCTTGCCACACACCATTGATCGTTTAGCATAGAGGCCAACCTCGCGTTCATAGCTCTGTGAGCAACGACTACTTAATTTCTATTTAACTTTATTTTTAATTATTTGATTGTTCAAGTTAGACCCAAGTGCGGTCTTTATTTTCTGTTATCCCTCCCGAGTTGGGAAGTGGCTGTAAATAATAGTGGTTTAATAAAGGAGGATTTTAAATCCTTCTTACGTGCAGTTATTCTACCACTTAACCACAGTATTCTACCATAGAACATAGCTGCATTCAGTTTCTTGTTCAAGATCATGGCTTTAACTACTTAACGAATATGTTCACCAAAAGTATGCACAGAACACTCAGTCCTGACACATGTTTTGGAATCGCGTCTCAGCAAAGAAAATAAAGAACTATTTTAACTATGCCAAGCATTTAATAAGTAATGTAATAGAGGAAGTTGAAAAGGAAAAGCAACATATCCTGCTAACATAAATTGTGAGGAATTTAACACATAATGTGGGTACTAATACAAAAAATTCAAGTTCGAACATTGAAGACAAAAGAAAATATCTGCAGCCTGTTTCTGAAACAAATCCAAGCACGTGATGTGATAAACTTTCGGTTAGGTTATTCAATTATGGCAAAGCACACGAAGGCTATCTGCCTAAAGGGAGGGATGCCTTCGTGGAGGACTTTCTAAGGGAAACTAGCTCGTATACACGTTACACATGGGGAATACCACGAAAACGCCCATGCAGCCAGCCCGTTCGCGGGATTCGAACCTCGGACCGAACTACCAGTGTTCAGCGTCTTTACCGCTCGGCCGCTGGTGGACTCTGATAAACTTTCGGAAAATGATGATAAATGAAATCAGCGAATTCCCTACAAACAACTAAGATGAGAGATGTCCTTCGAGTACTAAGATTAGAGTTAAGGCATCGCTCAAATAATTTCCAGAAACGTTATGAAATTTTCATAAATGAACTTTTGCGTAAACGATTTATGAATTTTTATGTAAAGTATACCACGAACAGGTCATAGATGAACTTCTGCATTGTCCAAATTAAAATTCTGTGAAAATAAGTATTATATGTTGTACTAAATAAGTTCAATTACATTGTTATTTTGAAGTTTTTTCCCTTCATCCTTTGATACAATCAAAATAGCCGTGGACAAGCGAGATCACTTTACCTACTGTAATATATTTCAAACAATTCAACTATTTGTTCATAATATTTCTTTGTTTCCTTTTTTTTCGGAAGTAATTCTAATGCAATTAGAAACACTTCGTCAGGTATTTATAGTGTAATTAGAGGCCGAAGTACTATACCAAATACAATGGAAATGCTCACTTTGTCCTCGGGCCTTCGTAACGCGAGCTTACCAAAATACTAGCAACAAGACGGGGCTAAGGAATTAATAAAATAGCACAGTTACTGAGGTAATTTTAAGCAGATACGTTTTAATACTAAATCTTTATATTTCTCTACATTCCTCGCACATCAAATGGTGCTATGTGAAGTGTGCAAAAGTTTAGGAGATAATAACATGGCAAATTTCAACAATTATAACAGATATGTATTTATTTCATTGCAAAAAATTTTAAAAGAGATTAATATCCACGTACATTTATGCATTCATGATACATCTATAATTTTTAAGTTATGTTTATGCAGTAATTGCATAATTGCAGTAATTGCAGTAAATTTCTAAGAAAAAAATTCCAATATATTTATTGGAAAAAAAATCTGCGTACTACATGCTTTTCAGTAACTGATACTCTTGTACAAGTTTGAACAAAAATTGCGTCTTGAATTCACAGTGAAACTTTTCCGACACTTCATTACGACGAAAACAGTTTTATTTGATTAATGTTAAATTTAAAACTTTCAAATTCATTTCTTTACTTAGTATTCAATTTAAAACTTTCAAAATAACTGGTCACCGACTCTCTGCCGTTTTTCTCCGATTTTCGCAGACCTCCCCGCCCTTTCTTTGAATCCTCTTCGTTTACTACCACAATCCATACATTCGACCTTCAATCCACTTTTTCTGTTTCCTATTAAAACAATTTTACCCTGCTTTGTGGAATTTAGATTTTTGTTCGTTTTAATGAATCTTTACGCACACGAAATCTATTATTTGGCTTCTGCATATGTTCTCGAGAGAAATACGATAGACAGCAAAAAACAGCTACAGGCTTTGATTTTTAAAGTTTAATCGTAGACATATATTTGCAAGGCAGCTTAAAATATTATGAAGAATAAAACACTTTGATAAAGTTCACTTAATTTTTTTTTGCTTAGTTTTAAAAATTTTAGGTTTTCTAAAAGAAAGTTAGTTTAGTAGGGCAACTTTTTAGGATTCTTTACTAATTTTTTCATTATTGTAATCTTAGAAGGGAGGTTATGATGTAATTCCCTGTGTGATATCCGCGTAGGCCGAGGATATTTTCAAAGCCGTGAAGTTTTAATCATACTTTATTTTAAGTTATCTTTCATAAATAATTTTGCTGACAGGATATTGCAAAGACCAAATGTAAGACCCCATACATAAAAAATTAAAAATGCCATTTTGAATACAATTTTTTATAACATATTTATATTCTTAAATAATTTGACGAGGAAAATGTTGGCGCTTACTCAAAGTAAGAAATTCACCAGAATCAGTTTTGTAACTCTATACTCTAAAAATATCCAAGCGTGCACCGTGAATGTTATCAAGAGAAAGCATTCACCCAAAAGGTGACAATAAAATAATAGTATTGTAGAGATATTAAGATTTATTTGGAAGCAAGAGATGTGAAAAATGTGCAATGCCCTCGCCGAGACTCGAACCACGGGCCTCTCGAATACGCGCCGAGTGTGCTGACAATTACACCACGAAGGCATGCCAAGAAGTCGGGAGAAATACCTTATATACTCCCCATTTAAAGAACGACTGAGGATTAGGGGACCCAATCGCCAAATCCTGGTAGTGGAAATTTATCATCCACCCCCTTTTTTTAGTTCGGGCGCCACTGTAGAGACATTAGGTATTTTTTGAAAGCAGAAGAGATGAAAAATGAGCAATGTGCCGGGATTCGAACCACGGACCTCTCGAATGCGCGCCGAGTGGGCTGATCACTACATCACGAAGGCATGCCAAGAAGGCGGAAGAAATACCTTGTAGTATAGTTTAGTTTACTTTGCCGTGGGGTACAGAAAGGAAGCCTCGAGCCACATGCTGCCCGCAGGCTTCCAGTTGACTGCCACTATCGGAAACTCTAAAGCATCTTCAATGGATGCAGTTTTCACCGTTTGCAAATTCAGACAGGTTGTAGCTTTTGTGCAGAGTTGCTTTAGGTGACCCTTTCAAATAGCGCTTTGATCATTTCAGCTGCTGTTATTTAGATTGCGCCAGCAATTTGACATGGCACTGCAAGAGAAGCATTAATATGAAATAAATTTATCTCGCTTTTCTTCAGTTTTTAATGAAGTCTTCCTTCATATTTCGATTATTGACAGAAATCTGTACTTATATATCTGTTTTTGAATTCATTATTAAATATGACAGATCCATATTCTTAGAAACAAATTTATGAATATTTTTTACAAGTCAACTAATGTTTTAGTAACAATTTGTATAAAGATTTTTTAGGAACACGAAGATCTATGAACATAGTTCTGTTAAAGAATGTTCATCGTTAATAGTAATGTAGTTACATTACGATTAGTAGTAAAAATACAATGTTCTTCTCCTCCATTAATAACTTGCCTGCCCAGCTAGGGAATTTTAATTCCAGAGGAGGGAAAAATGACTTACGCAACATGAATCAGGTACTGATTAAGGTGGGCCGCTCTTTTGCCTGTTTGCATTCATGATTACGACATCAAAAGAATGAAAACACTGTTGACCTTTAAGCATCGGCATAATTAATACGCCAAAACCGGCAACTCTACTTAGTTCCTTTTTTTCTTTTTATTTCTCGGCAGAGAATCCTGTCAACAACCTCCGCAGTCCGTTCGTCGGCCTTGGGAAGATTCACTCGTCCAAAAACATGCCTTTTCCTTACCGCCATTTACCTCTATTCTGCAGGAAATGACCCTCCCCTTGCATTCTGCGTTCGATCCTCCCTCCCACATGTACTCATGCAACCAACCATCCATCCAAGCTATCCGTCCGTCCATCCACAATCTAGACCTTCCATCTGAATCTAGTGGCTTAGCCTCTCGGGTTCAACGGTTTTAACTGACTGACTTACTTGGGAATTGTGTATGTGTGACTGCAGAGATTGCCCAATTAGAACTCGTATTCTAAGATTTTGTTTTATTTTCATTGTTTTTTTATTTCTCCCGCTCCTAAAGTTTTATTTGTTTGTATTTGTTGAGCCAGTTTAATTATTTTAGGAAAAAGCGAGTTGAAGAATGAGAGTTTGAGGAGATAACATCCTTTGTTATGGCGCTGTATGCATCTTTTCGTATCTTCCCTGGAATGAGAGTTGAAATGTAGACTATATGGCAGTGCGTGATATTTGGCTTAATAATTAAAATTTTTCAAAAGCAATGTTTCTATAACGCATTTTCTACTGTTTATTCTTCATTAAAAATTTCAATGCAATTACATTAAAAGGGTTTCAATTTCTTAACACTCTGCAGATTTGTTTTCGCAACAGAACTGTTGAAACCGATTCTCTTCTTGTCATGTTTTTCTAGTGAAGAAAGCTGAAGAATCTTAAATTCCTTTCCTTCTTATTCATGACTTGGTATGCCTTTCCTGTATAATATCGATTAAAAAAGAATTTATTGTATTTTATTGGAAGCCACTGCGAAATGTGCTTTTAACTAATAACTTTTCCTTCATGTGAATGATTTACTGATTGAGTTACCTTTTAGCCTCATACTTCTTAGTATTCTCACGCTTATGAGTGTTATTCTTGCACTGTTACAATATTCAAATTAAGACTAGGACTATTAGAATACACTATAAAGCATCAGATGCATCAGAGTTGCAAGTACTAAGTGTATGTTCCGAAAAAGCAAATGTTTGCATAATCTGCAACAAAGAGCTAACTTCATAGGTCTGAATCTATGAGGGTTATGAATCCTGGTTTGGGAAAATGTATTCGGTATGTACAGGATCTCCATTCACGGTACTGTAACTAAGAAGAATATTTTTACATTATAGGAAATTTTGCGCTTTGTTTTCACACTAGCCTCTTTTAGCAGCAGGCTAGTGTGAAAAAGAATTAATTTCTTTATTGTAGTTGCACTAAACTTGCAAAAATTCTTCATATTTTGTCCATCGATAACATTTAAATTACTTCGTCATTGAACAATATTTTCTTTACTTTAAATAAACAACGTTTTCGCATTCTGTTGTATGTCTGAATTTGTACATCCTTTTGGATATGCTTTTCATTTTTATTACATGACGATTATGGAGTAGATTCCATTTAATATTATCGCCGTTAATATTATCATTTCTGAATTCTTATCGAATTGTAGAAATCCACCTGTTTATTCCTAAAAATATATGGATTCATCTTTTATCGCAATCAGCAAATCGTTTAATATGATCGAAATATACAGAATCAATTGTTGAAAGACAAATAAAATCGCCATTGGCATAAGACCATGATGAAAGGGAAGAAGAGTAAAGACCATAATTCTGAAACTCAGATGATATTAATAGTTTTTGACGAATGTATTTTAAAATTGAGGTAATGGGATGAAAAATAATATCTTTCTTTTAAAATGATTGATGTACACTGTTTAATGTAAATGCCATCCTAAAAGCATATTTCATTTCTATTCCTTCCAGCATACATTTATGTCCATAACTCATATAATGCATAAATTGCTAGAATTATAACAGGGTATTTTCACCATGAGATAAACAGAGTAAGTCATAATTAAGTTAATTAAGATACAATAACACGTCGAACAAATATTAATTTAGAAGTCAAATAACAAAAATCAGCGTTATATTTTCAAATTTTCACGGGACTAGTTTCGATGGTTTTACCGAACCACCATCCTCAGCTGCAAAAGCGCAAATGAACGAGATAAGATATAATGGTTAGAGTAAGTCTTCTTGGGGTTTGTTAACTGTACACTGCAGACACACATGCGACTATCATTTTCATCTAAACAAAATTCTGATGTATCAGAGAAGACAGTATAATGAAACCCAGTTTGTAATTCATGATGTGTGCCATTGCAGTCTGGTAGTACATTGCTGAGATCTGAAAGTAAACTGAGAAGCGTTTGACACGGCGTGATCCAAAGCGCAATAAACGGTAATGTACTGTAACAGATGACATCGGTGAATATATCAATATTTGCTATTGCTGTACCAGTACTGTCGGTGACGTTAATAAGAGATGACAATCCTGTCTCGGTGTTGTCTGCATCTGACGTGCAGAGCCCTCTGTTCCTCTTTTACATGCCCTTTAGAACCTATCTTTGTGGATTCTTTCAACTTCGGAAACACTTCGCCCACTTGCTTGGCAATATCGCGGAAAGAAACATTGAATGCTTTCATGTCAGTAAGTCTTCCTCGTTTAAAATTATTGACGAGGTTATGTGCTTATATTACACGAAGTATAGACATCGTCACATGTTGCTGAACAGGGATCAAAATTCCTATCCAACCACGATATGCTTATAGAAGAATTAAGGATAATTTACATAGGGTGTGTTTTGAACTGTCATTTGCATATCTTTGGAATTTGTGGACCAGAGAGGTTCAAATGATAATCGTTTGTATCCGTATTACCTATTTTGTCTACTGCAAAATCTCGTTTGGTTTACATACTTACTGAAAAAATAAGAATTGTAGCTCACTCCTTTTAGATTTTTCTTTTTAAACAGTAATGCTGCTGTTGCCCCTACTTCCCAGAATATGATAATTTGGACCAAGAGTAACTTCGAGAGCAACAGAAGATTTTAAGAATGATTACCGACTAAAGAACGAAACTTACACGTACGCTTTGTACTGAATATACTTGTGATTCGTACTGCATTTTATTAGCATTTTAAAATGTTTGCAGACTTGCTTTCTTGTCTTCTTCCTGTACTTTTTCTTATGAATATGCATAATCTCACTGCATGATGATATGAAGCCCCACAATAACTTAATTTCTTTGTTCACTTGGCGGCAAATGAGAGCATAGGTCAATATGCCATGCTTCTGAGACAAGTGATTACATGCATCTAATAATTTTCCCAACGTGCATTTGTGTAATATGCCATTTCTTCAAAACAGCGTAGTGAAAACGTTGCCAAACGTAGTGAAAGAAATATAATAGGATATAAAAAGAACTAATATTTCATAATATTTTTTAAAAAATGATAAAAGGTAATCATCCGAATATTTTTAAAGCAATTTCTAAAGCAATTTAAAGCAATCATCCTAATACTTTTTTAAGAAGGGGCTTGAAACCTGACTGCTTTTTTTCTTCATTAAAATGTAATTTTCTTCCTTTGTTTCCTTAAAAATGGGCAGAATATAGTAATATTTTAGTAGTCCTCAGCCAAAGATAGGAAAGAACATTGAGGATATCTACAGTCACTTTTAAACATTTTAACTTTCGATGATTAAATAAATTTCGAAACAAGTTTTCGATTCATAAAATATGTAAAAGGGTTAATTTTGCCAAAAGAGGTATCATCTTGTAACAGATTTTTAGTACACTTGTACGCAAAATTAAGAGAATTTGCAAATTATGCCTATTTTTATGAAAATTATTGAAGCAAAGGTACTAATTATGCCGCCGAAGAATTCGGCAGCATAATTAGTACGGTGGATTAGTATAATTAGTCGGTGGAGCTGTAATTTTGCAGGGGATATAAACGCACAATTTGTTTGCGGGAATTTGTGTGCTCGTATTCTTTAACGACATTCTTCAAATTTCTCGTAAGAGTTGAGTAAATTTTATAAGCTTGTAACCTTCTACTGTCTATCTGTTGTGTAGAAACTGGAGAATAGTGACTACACTGAAGAAGGGTTAAAACTACCCTTTATTAAATTCTTTAAATTATTTACAATGCGTCAACTTGACGCTAACATACTACGCGTCTGCTTGAGCGGTAAGTGAAACAGTAGAACCAAAACTCAAGAATTCAAGATATTAACAAATAGGGGAATTAAACTACAGAACTCATACAATTCTGCATCCTACAGCGCGTAGATGAGCCTAGTGGAAGCAAGATAATAGCTATTAAGCCACGACTAACCAGCAATAAATGCTAAGCCGAAGCTTGCGTTACAACCACTCACAGAGATTTCCCAGACTCTCTAACTTTCCCTGCTAGA
>KK122167.1:267525-279912 GCA_000611955.2 Stegodyphus mimosarum
TCGATATGTAACAGAACGTGTATGTGTAGAACATCGATATGTAAACACTTTCTCCCACTGGTAGAATTTGCATTCCTTACGCGAGGTACCAAATTTAAATATTCTGGCTCTGACAATTAGGGGAATGAAGGCTTATAGGAAAGTAACTTAAATTTAACTGGTTACTTAAAATAAATATAAATCCCTACATTTGTCCATGCCAGAATTTAACAGACCTGTTACGAACTGATAAATTCTACAACTAACAAGACCCGAGCCCCGTTTATATTGAAATTTAAAATTTTAAATTGTAACAGAAAGAACTTTTACATCATAGTTCTGTTCCACTTTCTTCATCATCTTTTAATTGGCCTTCAGTCATCTCCTTTCAGTCATCTGGAAGGAATACTTAGGAATCCATGATTCTAACAATAAATAATACTTTAACTTTACACGGCAATCTTTTATTAAGTTTCTACCCTTTTTTGCATTTAGCCTAGCTTTTTCAGCTCTTCCGCACATTACGGTGTTTCATACATTCACAATTCTTCAATTGCATTCATGCTTAAATTTTAAAGGCCCACCAGCGGCCGAGCGGTAAAGACGCTGAACACTGGTAGTTCGGTCCGAGGTTCGAATCCCGCGAACGGGCTGGCTGCATGGGCGTTTTCGTGGTTTTCCCCATGTGTAACGTGTATACGAGCCAGTTTCCCTTAAAAAGTCCTCCACGAAGGCATCCCTCCCTTTAGGCAGATAGCCCTCGTGTGCTTTGCCATAATTGAATTGAATAACCTTAAATTTTAAACTTCAATCCCCTTTTGGCTCTCCCCAATGTGTGGGGTGAAAATGCAAGTGTAAACTGTTATAGTGGACAAATCTTCACCTAAACGCACATCGATTTGTTAGCACAACCTTCTTAGACACACCCTAAATTCATTTCTAAATTCTCCATGAGCTAATAAACATGGAAATTAACTAGAGTGTCGGTGGAGAGTCCTACAAAACACATGCATACCAAATATTTTCTACATTCATCTTAAACGCATGCATGCTTTCGCTCAAAATCGCATGATTTGATTTAACTAAAATTTCTTTTCAGCGAACTCAAGTGATTTAAACTTTAAATGCATTAACCTTTATCAGGACTTTTGTTTCTTTTAGTTGATTTCGCAAGCATAACTGAAGTCCTGAGTAGGAACAGGGAGCTTATTAAAAGCTATGTTCGTGCGTGTGGTAGAAGATACAACAAAGAAGGGGTAAAATTCCTCTTGATTTGCTTATCGATTTTGCAAACGTTCCCGAACTTCGGGATACAAAGACCAACCACTTATGGTCTGAACGTAAAAGACTATAAGACTACTAACTAACTAAAAATTTAAATAAGAGCTAACTTTTAATATTTTACAAAGATGACTAGCACTAAGACTGGCCTTTTAAATTACTACGTCTGTAGTACGCAGACTGCGGAAAACTACAATATGTCTTTAACGTTCAAGAGGGTTAAACTTCTAGCCTTAAAGGCGGACAGTAACTGATATCAAACTCGCGTGCAGACTCGTAGCAAGAAGATTCTGTCTCCTTCCTTCTTCTCTTGGCAAAAAGTTACAACTGAAATACTTAAGCATTAGCAAGTACAATTTGCATAAACTTATTCACGCGTTAATTCTGGCCGGAAGTGGAAAATAAGAGATGATAGTAAAGTTTTAAAATAAAATAAACGTTAGTGAGCTTAAAATTCTTACATACTTCCCGCCAGAGTTAATAAGTTTGAAACTAAGGTCTAAACGACCTTGTTGAAAACTTTAAATTCTAAATTCTAACGCGAGGCCAATCTTTCACAAAAACTCATCACAAAACCTCCTCACTAAAACTATAAAACCTAGAAATTATATAAACAGCAGTTTAACAATATTTTCTACAGGGGCAATTATTCTTCATCTGTTACACTACCTAAAAAGAGGAATTTCTTGTCTCTTATCGGTTCTTTCCAGAGATCTGGAAAGAAAAGTAGTTTAATGAATTTGTCAAGTAATTTACATGGCAAGTAACATAAAGACGTATATATTTTTTTCTTTTAAAACTCCATTCTTATTTCATTCATACCATTATTTAATTACCTTCCCGTGCTCTCTGACCTGTGTTGTAAAGAGAGAAACACCAAACACAGGCGTGTCTATGTACAGGTGTTCAACACTACCGCCTACAATGAAAACACTAACGTGTGAAAATTCAACATAATAAGACCTCAGAACACACCTTACATTCATCTCTGAACCCTGCGGTACTATTCTAAAATAAGCGGCGAACTCTGCAGTGTAGCATCAGAGAGCCTAACTACATTCATTCATTCCAAATTTAGCACATATTCACCATGCGTTAAGTTGCATTTATGCAGTCACATTCTTTTAACTCGGCGGTTTTAAACTTTTACATTTATATAATGTTTTCACATTTAACACATCACTGTAATTAAATTTTAACGGAACTGTTCACATGTATATAAGAAAACATTAACATGCCATTAATTCTACACATTTGAAAACATACAGTTAACTTTCTCTTACTGTTTCTTTTCTTTTACATTTAAGTTCCGTTACTTTTGCATTTAACAAGTATATTTCACAAGTCCTTCAGACTAAAATGTCTTTCTTAACAGAATCTTTTAAATAAAGCTTTATACAATATTTTTAGAATCTTCTTAAGGTACTTTCCTTATACCGTTACAAAATCTTTTACAATACTTTTACAAGGCTTATGGGAAAGTAACTTAAAATTAAATTTAACTGGATAATCCCTACAAGCTATCAGGTAAACTGAGGAACCACGAGCGTAGGGAGATAGAATGAGATGGAAAATTGTCGGTTAACTGGAGGCAGGCCATTCACAAGCGCAGGTAGCTACAGAGCTCGATGTAATGCTCAGTGTCGCCTGTAATTTGTGGAAACAGTTTCAGCACACTGGATTCATATGGACAAGGCCTAGACTAGGTTGACCAAGATACAGAATGACGAATGAGGATCGTTATTTGGCACTTTCAGAGAGACACCACAGGATTCTTTCAGCTTCATACCTCTCGCGTGAACTGTATGCTGCCACTGGAACCCGAATTGTGCAGTCTGCAGTTCCCCGAAGGCTTCGTGATATAGGGCTGTATGCAGAAGACCGGCTGTTTGCACCCCGCTCAGTGCAGCATACAAGAGAGCGTGTTTGGCATGGTGCAGAGAACACGAGTCTTCGACTAGACGTCAGAGGAGCGCAGTGGTATTTACACATCTGTCAAGATTCAGCCTGGACACTGATTCTCTGTGTGCCTGTATCTTGAGAGAGACTAGAACATGATACCTTCCCTTCCTCATCGGGTGAAAGGATCACTACGGTGGTGGAGGTGTAATGGTTTGGTCAGGTATTTCGTTGGACGGCCTAGATAATGATTCTCGGTGTACCTCTATGTGGAGAGACCCTGGAACACGGTGCCATCTCTTCCTCATTAGAGGAAAGGACCATTACGGTGGTTGAGGTGTAAAGGTTTGGACAGGCTTTATGTTGAATGATCGCACAAACCTTCATGTGCTTGACAAAGCCTTCCTGAGTGCCATGATATATATAGAGGAAAACCATGGACGACAACTCCTGTCCACTTAGGGATCATCTAGTTGACGATTATCTGGAAAATGAGGATATTCACTGCATGGATTGGCCAGGCAGACTTCCTGACCTTAACCCCATAGAGTATCCCTGGGACGCTGCAATTTTATCTCGCCATGTACTTCCTCGAACAATCCTGGAGTGAAAACTACCTTGCTGCAGAAGTGGAATCGACTGCCACATTGTCTCCTCAACTGCCTCCTCTGCAGTACGCTGTCATGCGACCTATCTGGCTGTGAGAGGGGACCATTCCCCATATTAGACTCATTTGCAGTTCGGTATTACAACGTGGATTTTGGACATCCCTGTACTATGAGATTTACTGATAATCATGAGTACATGAAATGACCTTTGAAAGGTTCACTGCGCAAAAAAAAGGGGGGGATAGTTTTATATCTCCCGTTCTACTGGGCCGATTGGCGAATTTCAAATGCGTTTTTCATGTCTGGAAAGCGCGACTTAGGATATCTATTAGATTTATATATAGCATTGTTTTAATATAGGTATTGCGACACAAAATCGGGCCTTTTCTGAAATGACATGCCACTTTTTTTCGATTCTACAACTCTAATATTATATCTAAATATTGAATTTTGTAAAATTTGGTGCGACATTTACGGGGAAATTTAACAATTTATACTGGAGCATTTTTTTCAGTTTGCGCCAAAAATAATCACTCGGCGAACTTCTTAATTTATAGCAACCTACTTTCTTTTCCATTTTTTTATTGTATTCGAGAGGAAAAAAAGTCACGTTCATTATTTTCAAATAATTTTAACAAAGGGCGTAAACCACATTATAAAATCAGCTTATATAAATCATATATAAATCAGCTTTTGATTCTTTATGGTGGCCGGCAGTTTTACAAGCACTGCGTTCCTTCAAGTGCCCCCAAAATTTATTTCTTATTATTCAAGATTACTTCAGAAACAGGAAAAGTATGATTTTTTATAACAACACTGAAATTGTGCGTAATCGAGTAAGACGATGTCCTCAGGGGTCCTGCATGAGTGCAGATCTCTGGAACATCAGTTTCAACATCATTGCCGATCCATGGCCAGATCACTCAAAAATTGTAGCTTTTGCAGATGATGTAGCTTTTATTACAAGTGGCCGTACCAGAGACATCTTACAGAATAATTGCAACGAAACACTCCAGATATTTAACCAACTTTGCAAAATTCAAAAACTACAAATTTCACATAGTAAGTCCCAAGTCTTAGTGATCCATAAACCAGGGCAAAATATAACTAAAGCTTTAGCTTTAAAAATTGACAATCAAAAGATCAAATCTGTGAATACAATCAAGTATCTCGGTTTAACAATAGACAAGAAATTCTCCTGGATTCCTCATCTACAAAATATCAAACTTCGTACAACATCAATAGCTAACTGTCTACGACGTATGCATGGATATAACTGGGGCTTAAATCCCCATATAACACACATTCTTCTAAAAACAGTCATATCAAAAATGGTAAATTACGGAGCCGGAATTTGGGCACAACCAATGACAGTGAGAAAGATCAAATGCTTAAATTCAATTCAAAGGCCTTTTACTCTTTGCATTACACGGGCGTATCGCACAACTTCAAATATAGCACTTGATACTTTAGCTTTAGCACTTGATACTTTCCATTCTCAATCAGTGCAGAAATGGAAAGCGTCTATATGAAAGTCCTTCAACTCAACCAAGCCGCAGAATTCAACAACCAAACCTTTTGGCCATCCAACTATGAAAAGAAAATTAACCCCAATCTTATCTATCCAGCGCTTCGCTTCAGCAAAATAAAATTCCCCATATCTGAAGAAAATTCAAGTAGTTCATCCCCAATTGCTTATACTGATGGATCAAAACTAGAAGGGAAAGTTGGTTCCGCAGTCTATTTTCAAATTACTCCTTCAAATATCATCAAATGGAAAGGCCATCTCCATAATAATAATAGTGTTTTCCAAGCGGAATTGTCAGCCATAAAAGCAGCGATTGAAATAGCCATTCTCAGAAATCTCAACGAATTTAGCATAAAACCTGACTCCCAAGCAGCCACTCTAGCTATTAAGAACCCCTTACCTTCCTCTCCATTGATATCCGACATAAATTCTCTTCTTGGCAAAATCCCAAACTACAAAATTCAAATTTCATGGATCAAAGGACATAGTGGCAATTTTGGTAATGATCAGGCAGATGAATTAGCCAAAGAAGCAGCTATTAATTAAGATGGTACTGAAATCATCATTCTCTGGCCCCGCTCAAATTTCAAATATCAACTAAAACAACTAGCTTCAAAATCTTGGCAAGATTTGTGGAACAATGCTCCACAGGGAAGACGCACATATAACTTGATCCTCAATGTAAGCTTTCCATCTCTACTCGAATGCTTCACTAAATTACTTTATAACAGGACACGGACCCTTCCCTACATATTTCTACGCAAGAAATCTGGCGAATTCTGATATCTGCATATGTGGGGAACAGGGAACTCCTGATCATTACACTTTGTCATGCCCCTTAACCGAGGATATTCACATAAAATCCCCACGAACTGATCTCCTGGCATTCCAAAGGTTTTTAATTAAAGATAAACATCAGTATCCAGAGTTTCAGAAAATTATGCAATGACTCTCCTCCTACGGCCTAGATCTCTGTCGAGTGTAAGTCCACATAATTTTTTTTTTGGCATAAACTTAGTGAACTTTTACATGCTGTGATTATGGACAAAATGACTCCACTCGTGAACTTTATAAACTGCAATATACCTTTATATCTGAAATAACCCATGGACACCCACCTCTTTAGTATTATTATTACAATTCATTTTGATATTGTGTTGCCAGTACTAATTATAATTAGCTCATTATGTTTATCTGTTTACTAATTATGTTTATCTCCTATTTTTGTTGCACCAAATCATATGTTCAATTTATTTTGTGCACCTCAAATTGTATTCCGACTATTTTGTAATCTACTTATGCCCTACATCGATATTTTTAATAAATACTGGATGCGGGGCGTACTGTGGGATTGCACGATGTACCATAATAGCAAACTCTAGACCTTTTGGAAAGTTCCAGTCTATTTAAATTCTTATAAAACTTGCAGTCCCCCCCTTTTTTTTCTTAAAGAGTTAGTATGGGAAGGCATTACCAGTTGACCTATGGTACATCGCTGGTGCCCCTCATACTTTTACCTTTACCTTTACCTTCCTTCAGGTTCTTAAATGCATCCTCACATTCTTTTGTCTACACGAACTTTTGCTTGCTCTCTGTCAGCTTGTGAAGGGGTCTTGCGATGGAAGAAAAATCCTCTAGTAGGTGCAAAGCCCTAGAAAGCTTCTCAGCTGGTGGGCATTTTCGGGACGTCTCCAATCTTTAACTGCTGACACTTTTTCAGAATCCGTGCGCACACCTTCAGCAGAGATGGCATGTCCAAGGTAGGTCACTTCCTGTCTGAATAATTTGCATTTAGCCGGACTCCACTTCAGATTGGCTTCTTTCAGTTTCTGAAGCACCTTTCTAAGATTTTCCAAATGTTGTTCGAAACTCTTCCCGACGACGATGATGTCATCCAGGTATATCAGACAGGCTTCGTATGAAAGACCTTTTAAAACCGTCTCCATTAGACGTTTGAATGTAGCCGGCGCATTACATAGTCCAAACGGCATCCCCTTGAATTGCCAAAGTCCTTGCCCTGTAGTAAATGCCGTCTTTTCTCGGTCATCAGGATGTATTTCTACCTGCCAATATCCACTCTTTAAATCAAGTGTCGAGAACCACTTGCTTCCAGAAAGAGTATCCAGAATGTCGCCAATTCTAGGAGAAGGGTAACTGTCTTTTTTCGTAACCTCGTTCAACCAGCGATAGTCAACGCAAAATCTGGTTGACCCGTCTTTCTTATTCACCAGGACGATGGGAGATACCCAGGGACTTGCTGAAGGCTCGATGACATTGCTTTCTTGCATGTTCTTTAAAAGTGTTCGCACCTCTTCCTGTTTCAAAATCGGCAGACGTCTTGGATGTTGCTTGATTGGTGGATGATCACCAGTATCGATTTTATGTTGAGTCAAACTGGTTCGACCCACGTCAGAAGACGAGCGGGAGAAAACATCTTGAAGGTCTTTAATGCCACGCTCGACATCATTCTTTTCTTCATCCTTTAATTGCGCATTATGCAATAACTCTGATATAATGTTGTCTGAAGACACGGTTTTTGAGATGTTACTTTTTCTTTCAACGCTGGTTACTGGAGTACATTCTGCCACCACTTCACCTTTCTTAATAACTCTCGCCTTATCAGTTACTTTGGCAGCTCTCACCGGGATAACAGTCCCCGATAGGTCGACGAGTGCTGAGGCTATTAATACTCCTTTAGGGCTATTACAATTCTTGGGATATTCCATGACGCCGTAGCGGAAATTTCTATGGATCTAAAAATCTATGGATCCAGGAAGTAAAATTTCTGTTCTTGCCGGTATTGTGATATCGTCTTGAGCTATGATTTTGTGGATAGGTTTCACTCCTTCATCATTAATCCCGAATAAAGTAATATCCTTAGAGGCAGAATGCAGTTCGTTATTTTTAAAGTCCAAGGGAAAATTGTATTTCCTTAAAAAGTCCAATCCGAGTATGCAAGGTTCTGTAATTTCTGCTACATATGCCGTGTGATGGTAAGTGGCACTTCCAAACGTGATGTTAACATTTAATTTCCCCTCTATATCGATCTTCTCGCCGGACACAGTCTGGAGGGTAACTCAGGGCGGCGTCCAGATAAGTTTACCTTCGAGGTGTTGAGCCAAGTCTTTTCGAATGATGGTAACAATGGCTCCCGTGTCGATCGTCATGTTACAAGGAATTCCACTAATTTGTCCCATGATGAAAATTCCGTTATTGCCGCCACTCACTGCAGAAATCTGAAGCGCTTTAAACTGGAGCTTTTCATTATCTGGCAACCCTCGCCTCGCGAGGTGGCCACGAATTAGTTTCCCTACTTCTTGATAGGCGCGGTCTTAACATCCGTGCCCTGGGGTGTTCTACAGTTTCTTCGAATGTGCCCTTCAGCACCTTAGTTCCAGCACTTTACGAACGGTTTCTTGTCACCAGTATTCCGTGTCAAAGCATTCACCTTTCTGGTTAAATCGTCTAGGCGAGCAGTCATTTGATCCACTGGTTCTTGTAAGTGAGCAGCTCTGATTGGGTGGCGGTCTCTACGAGTGGCTTGCTGTGCTGCCTCGAATTTCATGGCGTACACCAGAGCACTTTTTAAGTCCTTCACATCAGCCATTCGCAGTGCTTTTTGTATTTCAGGATCCCGGATGCCGTCGATGAAGTATTGCAGGGACAGGATTTCTCTTGTTTCTGTCGGGCGCTCCGAAAAGGCGAGGTGGGACAGCCTTTCAACATCCGTGGCATCCTGGAGTGTTTCCGTAGGCTTCTGTTGAGGGGATTTTAACTGAAGCCTGCTATAGTCTTTTAAACACTTCTCCCCAAAACGCAGCTCCAAAGCACAGGACAGAGCTTCGAAATCTAGCCTTTTGTTTTCAGGAAGAATCTGAAGGATATCCGCTGCGTCTCCTCTCAGAGAAGCGGCAAGGTGACAGGCCTTAGCTTGGGAACCCCATCCATTTGCATCCGCAACTATAGAAAATTGAGTCTTATATACTTGCCAGGAGGTCATTTCATCATATGTCGATAGCTTCAGAGAGGGACCAGCAGGCATGCGTAAAAATTTAAATCCATCGGTATTGCTCCCTGCCGTCGCTACGAATTTCTTTAAGATATCAACTTCTCTGGCAACTGCGGAAACTTTGTCATCAATTTGTTGTTCCACTGCAAAAACTCTTTCTTGAATTTGTTCTTTCACAGCAGAAACTCTGCAATCGATTTGTTGTTCTACGGCACAAACTCTTTCTTCTACTTGTTCTTTGACAGAAGAAACTTTATTTTCAACCGCGTCTATTCTGCCTTCCATAGCCTCAAATTTATTTTCTAATATGCAAGTAATTTCCTTTTTCATTTCTTCTTGACTTGCTTTAACGGCTCTCATCTCTTCCTTAACGGATTCTTGACCCAATTTCATCCCTTCTTGAACCGTTTTCATCTCATCTTTAACAGATTCCTGAAAAGCCTTCATTTCATCCTTAACAGATGCTTGACTAGCTTTCATCTCCTCTTTAACAGAATCTTGGCCAGTTTTAATTTCTTCTTTAAATGCAGCAAAGGCTGCCATAAATTGTTTAATTGTTCTTCCATTGCTCTAGTTAATGGTATTCAAAAACCCCTCTCCTGACACCAAAAATTGTTGCGTGCGTACGGGTTCGTTATGTATTGAATGCACAAGTCGTTAAAAAGTTAACAAAGTTTATTCTTTCCACAAGAAATAAATCAAAATGCTGAAATATTTCTTCAGAGATATTCGAACAATATCACAATATCTTAAACGTTTAGCAAAACTCAATTCAAAACAGATAAACAGATCTTATTCTATCTCACAGCGAAATCGCTACGGCATTAAGTAAACAAACAGTAGTTCGCTTTAAACAGCTACAGCTACAACAACAACAACAACAACTGAGATGAGTCTAGTCTAGTCTAGTCTGGACAACTATTGCTGGGATATTGCAACTTTTTTATTATCAGTAGAACAATCTCGATTTTTCTGGATGGCAACAGTAATTACGAGATATTTATTTATTAAGCATTAAATGCACGCACTCTTTTATTTTTATTTTTTTTTTCGACGTAGCTTTCTCTTCAAAAATCGTCTGCGTTGCACGGGGAAATAAAAAGGAATTTTAATTACAATTCTAAATAAATAGCCAAATAAATGTGAAATTCGTAACAATACGTCAAAATAGCTAGCAACAGTGTCAGTTTTAATAACTTTTAAAAGAAATGTTATATAAGTAACATAATTTCCTTTTGTACAGAAACTAAATAATAAAACAAAGTGTCAGAACTCATCTTATTTAGGTCTTTGGCTGGAATAATGATTTCGCTAAAAAACACAGATGTACAGGAGTCATACACAGAAATTTAAGCCTAGATGGATCACATTATATTATACTACATCTAATAAAAATTAAATGTTAATTTATTCGAAAGTTACATAGTGTCTCTTTTACTCGAGAAGAACTGTAATACACTCATGTCCATAAATTAAGGATAATGCAAAATCAGGCAAAGGAAGAGTTAGAAGCAAAACAAATTTGACTTATTTGTAAAGCTTATTTATTAAACAAAAAAAAAGAAAAAAAAAAAAAAAATGCTATATGTTTGATACTATTAAAAAAATTAGCGATTTTTTCTCCCTAGAGCAAAAAAAAAAAAAAAAAAAACCTATTTACAAAAAACCAATATTACATGGTTGGAATGACTGTTAATACATTGTATGTCTCCCAGACGATGCAATACAGTCCGTACAACGCCTAGGCATGCTACGTATCAAATTATCGATCTGATCTTGGAGGATATTACACCACTCAAAAAGCAATGCTCTCCGAAGTGCCGGTAGACATGTAGGAGGAGGTTGACTGGCTGCAACTCGTCGGCCAAGCATGTCCCACACGTGCTGTACTGGATTCAAGTCCGGTGAGAATGCTGGCCCGTTCATACGGGTGATATCCTCCGATTGAAGGCATTCGCTTACGATGTTTGCACGGTGAGGACGGGCGTTGTCATCCATAAACACAAATTGTGCACCCATGGTGCCCCGAAACAAACGTACATGTTGTTCCAGAATGACGTCTCGATAGATTTGGCTTGTCATAGTTCCAATTTGAAGATGCAGGTCAGTTCTGGAACCCAGAATAATTCCACCCCAAACGAGCACTCCTGCACCACCGTAACAGTGTCGTTCAATGATGTTTTCTTGTGGTAGCGGGTACCTGGAGCTCTCCATATAAAAGTCCGGCGAGAATCAGACTGCAAGCTAAACCTGAACTCGTCGGAAAACATCACACAAGCCCACTGTTGCGGTGTCCACAATGCATGCTCTCTACTCCAGGCTAACCGCAGGCGACAGTGAGTTGCAGTAAGTGGAACGCATCTGACAGGTCTACGAGCATATAGACCAATCTGCCCTAAGCGTCTGTACACGGTCTGCCTTGAAATTGTCGTACCAGTGGCTGAAGAGAGCTGACGAGACAGGTCTGAGGCTGTGCTCCGCCTGTTTCTTTTGGCAGTAACTGCCAAATACCGGTCCTCATTCGGCGTTGTAACTCTGGGGCGACCTGTGCTGTAACGTCTACTCACATTACCATCATCTTGGAATCGTTGCCAAAGCCTGGAGATGACACTCTGGGCAATTCCAAGTTCGTCTGATACTTCCAGTTGGGTACGCCCACATTCCAGACGGCCGATAATTCTACCACGTAAAAAATCATCCAAATGCGTCCTTTGTGTCATAACTATTCGGTTATTGCACTGAAATGCTTATAAAGCGCCTGCGAACAATTTTACTTCTTTGCCTGTATTCCTTATATATCACTCTCTTACACTCTCGTCATTGTGACGTACCATCGGTGTCATCTGGTTACTTCATGAAATTTGCATATGATTCTTGAAGATGTGCGTAGTGATTTTACAGGTGATATATTTATTTTAGAGTTCGATTTCCGCTTGACTCCGAATTATCCTTGATTTATGGATGTGAGTATAAATAAATAAATAAGAAAAGAAAATCTGAAAGAAATCGAATTTTATGTCGCACCAGAGGGTTTGTTAAGGTTTTTTTTTATGCTGTCTTTGAGCTCGCAGTTTATCTCTCTA
>KK122167.1:279932-299226 GCA_000611955.2 Stegodyphus mimosarum
TTTTAGCTTTATATCTTTATTATTCAACATTACTTTCTTTAAAAGTACGCCACATAAAATTCAACAGCAAAACCACAAAATTTTAAAAACAGCATATCTTTAGAATTCCCGATACAGTGGTAAGCGTTGCCCTACATTTTTTTAGCCCAGAAGGACTGTTATTCTCGAACTCAACTTTTGCGTGGATTTACTTTTGTTGCCCGTTTCACTTTTCAAATAACTAGCCCTTGGAGCGGGCAAAATAGATAGAAAAGGGCCTAAAATTGTTACTATAAAAAAGCAAAAAGAACAAAAAAATGATTTTAATAAATCCGGCTGATAATTTCTTACGCTTCGCCGAATGGCAATAAATTGTCGTATTGAAGTCAAAATACTTCATATATTTTTATTAAAAATATTTTACACCTTTAGAATTCTAAATTGGTTATTAAATGCTGCCCTGCCCTTTTTGTATTCGCTATGTTATTTCTTTAAAAATAATACATGACGATAACATTTGGCGGCAGCGTCCTTTTATTTGCATTGCCATGCATTTTTTGTTATATTCGCTATATTATTTCGTTAAAAATAATATTTAAAGATAATATTTGTTGTCAATACCTTTTTGTACAGAGAGAAAAGAGGAATATTCTGGAAACAACATTTAGCTTATTCATATTGGGGTTTCAGAAATACGTTTTGCTTCAAAAGAACTGAAAAGTATCATATTCCTTCCACAAAAAGGCACTGCCATTTACGCTATTTTAACTTTTTCTATTTTCTTTCTTAAACTACTCTTCCTTTCCCGATTCATATAACGTTATTGCTACATACATCCCGATATCTAAATATCTGAACTTCTTAACTAGTATTTCTTTTGATTGTGGGAAAATTATAAATTTGCAATTTAATTATTTGAGATCGACCTCATAATAAAGATAGCTTTTAGTAAACAACTAGTCTAGAATAGTAATAAAGACAGATTTAACGTGTGCCTAGTCAAGATGAAATTAAATTGAAATATAAATAAAAGTTAATTAATCTTAATTCGTCATATCATTTAAATAAATTTATGTAATAGAAAGGGAAATTTAGAGAGGCGTTTTATGTCACAACCAAATTCAGTTCTTCCTCAAGAAACTATTTAAACTGCGCTTTGTGAGGCCACATTTGTGCCACAAGTGTAACAAATAGCATTGTACCACATATTGCTCACAAAGACGGGAGCTTTATTCTTTGATCTAATATTCATTTTTGGGTTTAATCTTGTTAATAGCACATCCTAGAGAAATAAGTATATTTTTGTAGCAGTAATTTCAAATAATTGCAAACGGATAGAACAGAGCTAGATCAAAGATAAGATTATAATAAAATTCAAAATGCAATTTAGAAATTACTTTTGGGAAAAACAAGTTTTGGATACTTTCCGTCATAGGAAAACTCACACCTCTCAGTTTTTACAGCTACTAAGATATATGAATCACCGTTGCCTATTGTCCCCCACAGTTAAATTAAATTTGTTATTCTTGTTTCTTAACCGCTGAGCACTGGGGTTTTGTTGAAAGACTGTATAGGTATTTTCGTGATTTTCAATGTGTGTAACGTGAACACGACACAGATTCCTTCAGAAAGTTCTCCATCAAGGTTAGTCCTCCATCCACTTTAAAGTCACAGCTCTAGCATGACTTGCCATACTCCAATAAATCTAAATCTTGTTCTCAAAGTAAGTCTTGGCAATAAAGATTATAAGGTATTTCTCCGGCCTTCTTCGCATGCCTTCGGGGTGTAATGGTCAGCACACTCGGCGCGTATTCGAGAGGTCCGAAGTTCGAGTCCGGCGAGAGCATTGCTCATTTTTCATGTCTCCTGCTTCGAAATAACCTAATGTTTCTACAGTGTCTCCCGAACTAAAAGGGTGGCGGATGCTGATTCTCCACCACCAGGATTTGGCGATTAGGTCCCCTAATCCCCAGTCGCCCTTTAAAAGGGGGAGTATATAAGGTATTTTTCCCGCCTCCTTAGCATGGCTTCGTGGTATAATGGTCAGCACTCGGCGCGTATTGGAGAGGTCAGAGATTCGAGTCCCGGTGAGGGCATTGCTAATTTTTCATGTCTCCTGCTTCGAAATAACCTAATGACGTTACAAGATATGTTGACGTTTGCAAAAATTTACCGCTATTGAATTAAGCTGATGACGAAAGTATGTTTTTGGTTACCTTTCTAGGAAAAATTATTTTGTGCTTATTGTCCAATAAAGAAAAAGATCCAAATGATTACATCCTTAAACTTTTAAGCTGAAAATAAAATGCAAAATCAGTTTCAATAATATTGTTGTTATCTGAGTCCTGAAAATAGTTTTTAGATGGTTAAAACTATCAAATTATACTCACAAGTAAGTCAGATTTGGAACACAGAGAAACTATTGGCTGCATGTCTGTTTTCGTTCTTTTCTCCAAGTTCAAAATTGCTATCAGACTTGCTGGCTACTCTCTACTGCGAGAAACACTTCCGGAAATCTTTGCTTCAACGATATCTGATGGGAGAGGGATGACTTAGCGAAGATCTACGTCAGCCGGAGCTGCGGGCGAAATATTTTCCTCAGCTTTTAAAATGTCTGCAGAGCTGTTTCGGCTAGAAACCTTTCTTCGAATTACTGCTGGAAGAAACACATTTCTGGAAAAATTTTCTTATAGCTTCATACATTCCTATATGAGACAACCCCGAAACGTAAGTACGAGACAATTTCCCTTAGAAAGTTTTCCAAAAAGTAATTCCTTTTCTTATCTCCTCAAGGTGATAGCCATTCACTTCTTTGCGAGAATCTAATAATCCCAAGCAAAAAAAATCATTAATGGTAATAAATTTGTTTAGCCTTTTCATGGAGTCTTAGAAAAGTGATTCACAAGTCGCTTTCAACCTGCGAATCACTACTGTCCTTCATTATTTATATCAAGCACAAAAAAAGAAAATTCAAACTGAAGATCGTTATATAAATGTGTCGTTTAATGAGTAATATGATTATTATAATGATGGAAATAACTTCTTAAATCGTATAGCGCTATTACAATTATACTTGCTTAAAATTTGAGTATGACATAAGTAATTCATGACGTTAGTATAACACGGCAAAATAAACTTTGAACTTTGCGCTTCATGTAGTTTCCCAAACCCTGATGCTTTTAAAATATTTAATATTGATCTCCACATTTTATTTTTAATTCATCTCAAATTGTGGCTGCTTTTATTTGGGGTTTGCAAGCTTGATTTGTAAAGAATGAAACAAATTGCCATGGTAAACCAATTAATCGAACTCGGTTAGAATAGGTTCGGATATAATGAGATTTCAATTAGCAATAACCAAAAAAGCCATAATACGTAGTTTAGTATATGCATGGGCGCATACTAAAATTTCAATCATCATAGATATAACATGTAACACTAGTTAAGCAGTTTCGTAGCTCCTTTGATATCCTTTATAGCCGAATTCATATGTATTCGCTTGCATTGGAAATTGTATTTAGTGGCACCAATTCTAAACATTCCGAATTGTTGTAACTGTAATCAAAATCGTAACAGGTAATGTTAAATGTACAGAAATTAGTTAAGAATTAATGAAGTAATACGTAATATCGGACATTTTGCTTTTCTTCAATATTTTCCACAAAATATTTGCTTACATTTTTGATTCCATGAACAGACTGTTTAATTGTTGTAAACAAAGTGTATTAGAAGAGTTAAAACTTAATTATAAATTTAAATGCAGTGTTCACATTATTTAGGATTCCATTAATAAGCTTGTTTATCGACACAATGGCAGGAAATCCTGCTCAAAAGGGAAATCTGCAAAGCGTTGATGCAGAAAGAAAACTGCTGTCTTGTGGTATATTAGAAACTGAGTGACGTGAGAAGACTAGATAAACTAATCATCAAAGTATCGTAAAATACAAATGATCCAAGTGCACAACCAGAAGAAAATGAAAAATTATAAAATTTTTGAAAAATCTGGAACTTTAATTCTTGTTTTAATATCCACTTTTGAGGAGTTAATTTTGTATTACATTAGCAAAAAAAAATCATTGCTCATTTGTTCTCATGAGGAGTACAGTTAGTATTAATTTATTATTTTTGGTATATTAGAATTACTTCGACTAAGAAAAATGCAGTTCACTAGTTCTGACTGCACCGTAATGATAGAACACAGCGATGAAAATCTTTTCTCTTATACTTACCTGATTATTACAACTTAAAGTGAATTTTTTTAGAAATAGGATTATCTATCCTGAAAATTTTAAAGCCACATTGAAAACGCAATAGTTATTTATATTACTGGCAAAATTAATGAATGCATATTTGAAGTATAATATAGTCATTAGGAAAGGCTGTCAAATTTTTATAAGTTTCATAATACTTTTAGCATATATTTTTTACATTTCCACAATCAGGTTCCTTGGAATTTGCAAAAGAAATTATCGTAGAAGCTGCATAATGCATCTTAAAACGGCTCATTTTGAAACTCTTCATATCCTACCGGAATAAGGAATGAAATAATTCAGAGATATCACACCATGGTACAAAAAGGTATTTGATTTAGTAAATTAATTGAGGACTGAGCACGCCTTATTAAGCGGTTAAACATTTTAAATTATCATATTTATTATTGTAAGAAATTTTAATTAATGTGCTATTACTTCATTCCGTGCGTGTTACGATATGTGCTGTATTTGGATTAATTCACTGTTCCTAAATTTGTGCTACTTTACTACTAACTCGTTACAGGGATTGAAAATTAAATTCTTTTGCAACATATTTGTAATAGGGTTTTGATAGCGGTAATGCTTCATACATAATTGGCAATTATATTGCAGATGATCGACTCAGCTGCTGCTCTTTATACGCTGAAGATGTTGTCTGGATGCCTTGCGAACAATGATATACTATTTCTAAGCAAAAAGACATTTTACAATACTCACAACGATGCAGAAATATCATTAAATCTATTTCTATGTATATTTAAAGATACTCTTGGAAGCAATTTCTTTAAAGAAAAGAAAAAGGGTACATATGTTTTATTTGTCACATATATTTTTAAAATTAACAATTCCAGATCCTTCTTTTGTCCACCATTTTGCTTTGTTACTTTTTTAATGCTTACAAATGTCATTAAATTTATGCTTTCACATGGCACCGGGTGACAAGTTTCAGCTTTATCCCTAAGCTTATACAGACAACTTCTATGTAACACGGTCGTTAGCGTCCTAAACTTTGCTCTGTTGTACGAATTAAAGGACTAATATTCAAAACAGAGTTAGTATACAAACGTGTATACTGTTTCCTATTTAATTAAGAAAAATATGTTTATTAAAACAATAACTGATTAAAATTATTAGATATTAACAATACACAGTGTTTTCTTCGTCATTGCTATCAATCACGGTTAAACGAGAACTTCATTCCTATTGGTGAAATACTCTAATTTTTTTAGCTTCAGTAGAATTCTGAATTCTATGTTTAATTTTATTCAGTGTTTCTGCTAATTTATTATTGTTGTTATCATCATTATTATTTCCTTTTACGAAGTAAAAACGAAGTATCGTAATCGCAAAAAAATTCGGGTACCATATTTCAACGAAAATGTCCATTTTGACCGCTATCGAATGTTTACGATACAATTTAACGATGTTTTTGTGCGACATCCGTACGTAAGGGCAAAATAAAGGACTCCTTTTCATCCAAAAAAATTATAAAACTGATTTAAAATGAATTCTGAAGAGATGTTTTCGTGGCGTCTGTACGTATGTATGTATGTATCTCGCATAACTCAAAAACGAGTAGCCTCAGAACGTTGAAATATTGTATACAGGACTGCTATAACATGTAGATGCAACAATCTCCTATTTTGGTTGCAATCGGCCGCACCAAAGTATATAAATATATGTATATATATCCACTCTGTTACTCGGCTCAGTGAGTTCAGTTAGCTATTCTTATATGTTGGTATATTGTGCATTTTTTGCTTAAAAAATGATTGAATTATGTTGGTATTATCTTCTAGTTAAGGTTTTTATGTCTTTAGTAAATCTGCATGCAAGAATTATAGAATTATCAACAATTTAAAAGTTGTTTAAGTGCTGCTAAGCCTAATCATTTTTCCCATGGAAACCATGTTTGTTTACATTTGAAAACTTAGGAGAATAGTGGATTTGTTGCCAATCTAAAAAAATTAAGCTTCGCAACAACAAAGATAACGCCTTCTTTTATTATTGGGAAATTAAATCCTGCTTAATCCACTCCGGAATTTATTGGAGGAAATAAGTGTTAGATTTGCTTCTTAATTTTTAATATAAAATTTTGAGTTTTTATGTATTTTTGCCTTGACGCGAAGTCAGAACTGAATTTATTGAATGAGAAATACTGAATCGTCTGTGAAAACTGTTTCTTTTTGTTTGTTTGTTTAATTTCTTTTACACATCGTTTTAAATTTATTATAGTATTTGAATAGAACATGTGGCAACGATTACGTAATTCTCCAAATGATATACATAATATTTATGCATTCTGAATTATAAAACGAATGAGATGTAAAGCTGTTAAGTGGAGCTAGCGCCAGAGTGTCGCTATGGTAAACAAATATAGTGAAGTTTAAAGAGTGTATTTATTCTATTGTGGTTTATGCGCTATTTCGCGATTTACTACAATTTGTCTTTTTAATTTTGTTATGACTGTAATTTTTCTCAATAATGTTGTATTTTAACTTGCTGTATTGCCAAGGAATCAGCAATCTGCTTTAGGCGCCCAGTAATGGCAATTACGTTGAGCCTTGGAACCGTGTTAGAACAATATAATGTTACAAGAATGTCGTAATATAATGAGACTGTATCTAGTTTCCGAACTGTGTTAGAATGAAATCGTGTTATAGGAATACCATATTAGACAAGGCGAGCAATATTTTTAAAATTATCTTAGGTATAACGTAATACAAACATCCCAACTTGTTTTAAATTAAATCTCCGACCTGTATGTTGTGACTTATTTCTCTGCCTGACAATAACACCAGAACAAGCCCACGAAATTCATTGTGGCAAAGAGAGCAAGATTGTTCCTGTTGTTGTTGGCTAGAGCATCATACAGGTGACAGTACGACTTCGCTCAGTTCCGCCCCCCCCCCAGTTTGGAGGGAGAGCATCCCGGGGGCACCGGTCAGAGGGTCTCCCACCCCTCTTCCCTACCACTAACCTCTCGAAAGGCCTCGCCGCATATTTAGAGTACCTCCATGCCGCAAGGACACTATACATTTACAAACATCCATGCCTTCTTCGGGATTTGAACCCGGGCCCTTCGGTGCCGCATTGAGCTCTCCTAAACACTATACCATCTGCACGGCACTTCTCCGACCTTTCCATTACCAATTAATCTATGTGATTTGAATGTAGTAAATCCCGCAAATTACATACTTATATTACGACTAATATTTTATGCACAAATGTTGCAGTAAATATAACAAGTTGAAATATAGTTCACTATTTTTGCTATATGACGCACAAAGTGTAACCGTATCCGCCATTCCATAAAATTAATTCATTTAGTTATTCTCATTAGATATTCCCTTTAAAAGCATTCTTTCGTAAGATTCTTATAATTCAGTAGCATAGTAGCTCCATCCTCTCGCAGCTTGAAGCGAAAACCAGAAACTTTATAATTGCCTTCCACAAATTGCCATGTTGCGAAAGAAGGATCACTAAGGAGCCTTTCTGTTGTACAGAACCCAGCTTGATAGAGGATCTAATGAGTTGTGGAATCTTTCCAGTGATTCAGGATCTTACGATCATTCATTCACCTAAGCAAAGTACCAACCATGCAAAAGGTGATTTCAAATACTATTATGATGTGGTAAGATTTATTACTTCCTCTATCAGATGAATGTTAATTTTATAAGTGTACATTCCTGAGTCTTTGCTAGATTTCGCAGTTCAACTCTTGATGCAAAATTTGTCTCCTAAATATGTGAGTTGTTTTTCGAACTGCTACTTTTTGGAAATTTTGTTATCTTTATATCAAAAGAATACAGCGCTCTAGATGACAATTTTTTGTTATTAAAAATGCGTCATTTTAAATAATACAGCATTTTACTCTTACAAGGGCTTTTTTTCCCTCTCATAATAGTTTACGTCGCTTTCATGAATACAGAAAAGGAGTGTTATATTTATAATTACATTCAGTACACTATTGATCAAACAGTGTACTGAAACATTCTTAATTTAGTGGTTACTTTAACACTCATTCTTTGCATTTGTTTCTTAATTAGAACCAGCAGCATAAACTGCTTTTCGTAATCATTATTGAATAAAAAATATGTAGATATAGTTAACTTGCATTTCATAGAGGGTGGCACATTGGTATTGCTGCTTCAGGTGAATAAATATCTAGGCACGGCTCTGATTAATGCATAAATCTAAACGTTGTATGATGTTTCATATACGTAGATGCCATAATAATGCTGTCAGTATGATAACAATTGCATCGGTAACACTCTGGAGTGTGCTAAAAGGTTATTTAGGCCACTTTGCAAACATCAAATTGCAGGAAGTTTTACATTTGTGTAAGAGTATCTGTATACATGTTACAAGATAACTATATACAATATGCAAATTACTACGCATATTATGAGCTAAAATATTTTGCGTACTTAACAATGAGAACGTTTTCCTAAGCAAAGCATGCTTGTTCATTATAACATCTTTTCCAGGGGATTAAGATTAAAGTTCTGTTTCATAAAGCTTTACAAAATATCCTTAAATTTTTGTTATAGTTTATTTAATTTGTCTAAGCGTTAAATGTGCTATTATAGACAGTCGCATTTCGTAGATACTTGTTTCTTCTCTACACTGTAAAAAATTTTAGTCCAATGTTACACCATTTAATGGTTCAAAATCAAAGATAGTACCAAAACATGGTTCACTTGATTTTACGTTTCACTGATATTTGGTGAAACGATCCAACCAGGTAAACGTTTTACTATTTTTAAGAAATACTTTGCAGCCAATCAAACCGAAGCATTCAGCGCATGCCTGGTCTTCCCGTGATTCCATCTTTAGAAAGTTTAATGGCGGCTGTTTGAATCTGTTAACGGATAGTCGGTTGTGTATTCGATAATTACAAGGTACGTATATTTTTGGTTTGTTTCCTTTTTGATTTATGTATTAATGAAATGTAAGATATAAAATTGGTGTTAAAATGCATTCGCAGTAACTTTTTAATGATTTTGTTGGAATGAGTGGCGTTAGTTCTGAAGCCTACTTTCACCATTTGGTTATTACTACTGTATAGAACGTAGCTGAATAGAAGTCTAAAAAGAGATTCCCGAACATTCTTAGTAAAAACATTGTTATAACTTAATGTGTAGTTCTGCATATATTACGTAATATGTATTGCTATAAAATTCGTTATAGTCATTCTGTAGAAAATAGAATACTACAATACAAACATAGAATGTTCTGTCAGCATCAGTATTGGAATATAATAGTTCTTACGCTGTTTGTGAACTTGAGAAATAAGAAGCACATAATTCATCTAAAACGTTAAAAAAAACTTTTTTGACATGAAAATTTAAGTCTTGTTGTTTAAAACTAAATTTATGGTTTAATTTTTCTCTAGATGAAAATCTTGGTACAGTGTCAATCATCATTGAAAGTGCTAAAAATTTCAGATTATGGTCAGCTTACTGTTATTAACTACGCTTAATATCCAAGTTTTTTTATCTCTGTAAAAATGTGCTGATGATTTCAAAGAGTATGTTGATTATGAAAACTTTCCCTAGGGATCCCAGCAAAATTGAAAGTTATTGATTGACATGATAAAACTGTATTTGGAATATTTTGTTGAAGTAGCAAGTTTTTTTATTGCTTTGTGAAAATTTTTGTTTATTAAATCTTATTGTTTGATTAAAACCATTTTGAAATATTATCTAAACTTTCCTTTTTACGAGAAGAATTTTTTGATAAAGATGCATTGAATTATTGTTATTTAGCCATGTTTTTAAATATTCTGTTCGAAAGCATCCTTATTTGGCCAAACTTGGTATTTAAAAATTTTGTTTTTCAATATTTCATATAATAATATATATTGAACTTGAACAGTTGTGTTTATTATGCATACTGTTATGATTGCTCACCAAGCTACTACAAAAATGCCAACAATTTATAGATTTTGTTCTAGGTACTCATTCAGCTTAGCATCAAACTGCCACAAATGTTGGAATTTAAGAAATTCTGTACATTTTCTCTGCCAAACTGGGAGTAAATTTCTGTTTTACTTATCATTCAAAATGTATCTTAATTTGTGCTTTTACAGATACATTGTTAATTTGTTGAATTTCTCAAGATCAAGAAAGATTTTGCCAAACTGGTAGTATTTTTAATAGCCGAAATGACAAAAATAATTATCTCTTAACCCCTCTTATAATCCTGCAAAATCATGTTTTGTAGTTTGAGGTGGAACGTAAATGAATTTTGACTATGGTTTCTGATTTTAAGAAATAACTTTGCATTAAGAATTTAATTAATATCAGGCATTTAAAATAATAGCAAATAAGAGACTTTTTTTTTCTGAAGTAGTTAAGATGTGCTATTGAAATTGTATTTATTTGTGTTTAAATCTGCAAAACGAAGTTTGATTGTTTAAAAATATAATTGATTATTTCTAACCAGTTAGAATATGAGCTAAGTGTTATTTCTTCATATGTCATTTCGTTAGTGGTAAATATGGCAGAATATTAGAGTAATTGACATTGTTTATTTTTTATTTGATATCAATAATTCATAGATGCATTAACTTCTTTTATAATTGGAGAGCATAACACAAAGATTTAATTTAAGTACTATTTTTTTAACTGTGCAGTATAATTTATTGTTAAGGGTAACAAATATTGCCAAATACGGTTAACGTCATTTAGAAAGCATTACATTAGTGTATGTGAGAAAAGAGCCTGTTATATAGGAAATAAATGAAGATAATTGTGCAAAACTGATGCTGTGGAATTTCCTTGAATATTTTTGCAAGTTGATTTTTGGTTTATATAATCTAAACCTTATTTTTTATTTGAATAATTTAAACTTTTTGCTTAATTTTACTTGTGAAGTCATCCAAAATAACATTTTGTTTCGAAGACATCCATTTTTTTTAATTCAAATAATATGCAGAGGACTATTTGTACTTTACCTTTTTTGTAATTATTTTAGGTAACTTTTAAGTGCTTATACATGAATACAATAAAAACGTTTGATAAATTTAAATTAAATGTATATTTTATAGTTATTTTGATGTAAATATTAATATTCTTTCAAGATGACAGTAATAAAGGTAAAGTAAATTTTCAGTTTAAATTCTCAGAGTATAAGTCTCTGATTTGTATCAGTAACTGTACATGTAATTGCTCCAGTTTTCTTTTTAATTATTTCAAATTGCTGAAATATTCAAAATATTCAGTTTTTAAGCTGTTATATTTTCAAAATATATTACTACAAAAAGTTGTGTTTCTGAAAATTTCCACTTTCTTAGCTAACAGTGCTTTTTGCAATCATATCATTGTATCAAGGGATCCCAATCGCCTCCAGGCGGGCAAGTGGCCCCAAGGTGGGCATGGAAATTTTATAGGGAGTCGATGAAGATCTGGACATTGACAGCCGAATTTGCAGTGGCAATTAATCAGCATAGTCAAGATTCCTATTGATTCCAGAAGTGCAGGTACGTATATGCTTTATTTCAGATTTTAAATGTCATACAAGAATAATATCCCAAAATAAAAGTTGTTACCAAACCAACATTGCCTTTTCCCTCTTCTAACCTAGTATAAGTAGATTTGAGTCAAGTCAGCAATTTACTATGGGAAGAAAGAAACAGGTTGAATATTTGTAATGGAAGTGATTTGAGAATTGAGCAATTTTATGCCAAATGCTAAAAGAATTACATGAATGCACAGATCACATTAATTATTCATACTTCGGTGTAATTAAAATTGAAGTTTTGTGCAGTTAAAATCCGTTATTTTGTTTCTGGCAACTTGTTTATATTTGTAAAATTAAAAATAAAGATTTAAAAAAAATAAATCCAATAAACCATTTTTTTAAAATTTTTGTTCAAAATTTTAGTTTGCTGTTATTTATTTGCAATTATTTGTATTTTGATTATGCTGCATTACAGAGAAAAATGTAAGGGGTTCGATGAAGAAAACGTTTTTCTAAAGTTCTTTTAAAAGGGGTTTATGTAAGAAAAAACTTGAGAACCCGTGCTTTACATAAGAAAAATTTTCCAAAATCTAGCTTCTCTATTTTTACCTTTACTAACTTGTATTATTCTTATTTTTAAATGTAATGTCATATATTACATATAATTTTCAAAAACCTTTTGGTATTTTCTGATTATTCATCCCCATTAAAAAGTCACAAATTGATTGCTGACTGGAGAGAGATATTTGTTTGGATATCCTTATTTCTAGTTCAAAAATGCTGCTTTCATAATTTCTTTTCTTTTTCCATATAAGACATGCAGTCTTTTTGGGTTTTTTCCACTCTTCTTTTCACGTACACAGCGATCTGCTTTCACTGAAGGAAGCAGCAGAGAATTCCAGAAACTTAGCATTTTGAACAACCATGGCATCAAAATCATAAAATGACACACATGAAAAAAAAAGGCACATGATGCCTTTAAACAAGTCTTATTGCACTGTATGTGTGTAGGAAGTTAAGTCTGAGATTTCGCCGATGAAAACTGCAATATGCTATTCACCGCTATACTGAAACACAGAAATTCCCATAGAAGGGATCATAATCTGCCGTCGTACTGGTGAAATGTCTGGAAAGCCATTTGGGGTTGCTATGGGCACAACTAAATTGCCACATAAATATATTTGGGTAATATTGGTAGGTTTATAATAGTAAAATAAACACTTTGGTGCTGGTATAATAATGTAATCCAGCTAATTTTCTTAATGTTTTGTATTTTTTTAATGCTTAATGTTTTATAATTCTTATAATTGTGTATTTTTTACTAAATATACCTTTAGATGTGTAGGCATATTAATATACATTATATATTAGATTTTTTTAAATACCGGTGGAATGTATGCTCTACCAGCAGCAACACATTTCAACATAAATATTTTTTGGCGGCATGATGCAATGCCTCATCAGTACATTTTTGTGCTTCTTTGCTGGGTTCGGGGATAGTCTTAATACCTCCTTTTTTAAAAAATAAAATCCTCAATATCTCAAAGTATTGATGTTCGGCCAGCCATATATTTGATATTTAGCCCTGGTATTTGACAAAAATTGTTTTTAATGCATCTTCCTTTTTTATTGTGTTTTTGTTTCTTCTATACTTTTTATTAGAAACTAAAAGTAAAACTAACATTTTACTACCAGTAATGATATGGTTGATACTGTTTAACACTGGCATTTCGACCCAGGTTTGAATCCATGCAAACGCACTGCCTGCATGTTTGGCTTCCTCCATGTGTAACATGAATGCAACCCAATGTACATACCCTAGTCAGATAGCAATCGAGTGGCTTGCTGCATCCAAATAAACCAATCAAAATGAATATTTAAGTTTTTATTAATTAAATTTAATATATTATGGATGCTTTATGTTATTTTTAGTATATATTGCAATGATAGTATATATTTGTTGTAACTTATATACTAAAACACAGAAACATCAGTCAGTATAACCTAGTAATACTAATAGTAACATCAGTCATGATACGAGGGTGAGAATTATGAAAGAAAAAATAAATATAAAATTAATAGTTTAGATAATGCATGATGTTATGTAGCTGTGTATTAACGCTTCTTTTTTTAGGTTCCCAATGATGTTGAAATAGAGCTACAAACAGTATCTAAAAGATGTTGTCTTCTTTCAATCACTGGTTGTGAAGGCCTGACCCTGTACTCCCCAAGACTACCTCGACATCCATGCAAGATCAGAATGTGTTGTGACTTATCTCAATTGGAACATTAGAACAAGCTTATGAAATTCATCCTGGCAAAAGAGTGCAGTCACCAAATGGTGCGTTATGAGGTACACCGTCGCTGAGCTTGATATAATGTGCTTGTCAGACCACTGTGCCCACAAATTACCACCCGTTGCATTTCCGATACAACCAACAGTGTGAAAAATCACTGATCTAATGTTGAGTACCATGCATTCTTTGCGTCTCTCTTCTAATGATTATGAACTGCAAGAACTGTTTAAGTATATGAGACAACCATTAAATTGTTAAATAAAAAATTCTAAATTTGGGTTTCATGATATTGTTAAATATCCTATTGAAATTTTCACAAATGTATTAAAATGACTACTACATACACTTGTGTTTTCTGAGATTTATTGGTTTAAATACTCCAGGATATGAAACTGCAAAATGCTTTTTGTCAATATTATAAGTAATGGTAAATATCCCCCCATGCATGCTTTACAAGTACATTTATCTTATTTATTTCATACAATTAAAGTTTTCAAGTTAGAAGAATGTTATTGATGTATGTCCTGTTTCTATATAAGCATAATAATGTATGCTAATTATTCAGAAGTACTTGTTATTAAATTCTGAAAAATAATGATTAAAATATTTATAAAATATACGTAATCATTCGACAGGTTTTATGAGTAGTTTCATTTTAAATTTCTTAAACAGAATATAAGTGATATAATTTATTAAATTATGCTTACATGTATGTCTGTGCAAAATTCAGCATAAAATATTTCTTAATGAATTACTTTTCTTACGTAGCAGTTGCAGAAAATTTGTCTATGTGGATTTAAATGTGTTCTTCATTAAAGCTTTGCCATCTTAAGTTATGTTTTTCCTCTGACTTATTTTACATGAAATGTTTACGTTTCTATATAACATGCTACCAAGAGATATGTTTAATCTGCAGAAAAATGGAATTTACTTTTGAATTTATTGAACAATATTAATAGCTTTGGAAAATTTTCTTTATTGTATAGGTACATAAGTATTATAATTTATCATGCTTCATAATATATTTTAACATATTGTAAATAAAAAATTACCATAAAGTAAAACTTGTTTTTGTGTGAGGAGGGGACATGGGAAACCTTACAGATTCTAGCAAACACTTCTGGTCTCCAAATTTTAAAGGTAAGTGTCATGGCATGTGAATGAAAATAAGAATTATGCATGGAATAATTTTTCTTTATATAGTATAATAGTAATTAGTTGAATAGCTGTTAATTACACATTACACACAATGTATAATATCAACTTTGTTATGAGAAAGCAATTTCTGTTGTAAATTTAAATACTAGAGACCTTGAATCTCAAAGCTAATGCAATTTAATTTACAAGTGAAGGTATATCAAACATGAATTTTTAAAATTCAGCTCTTGCAATGAGCAGTTACATTTTAACTTATTCCTATTGGTGTGTAAGGCATTTAATTTTGTAAAAATATATTTTTATATACATGCTAATATATTGCAAATGTGTATTTTAATGATATATATTTTATACTTTCATTCTCTGAAAACTGAATCAATCTTATGCAAGTAAATCTGCTGTTCTAGCCAAATTTTCAATAATTATTGCTATAGATATGCTGATTTGCATAAGAAATTTCTAAATATCTTAGCCACAGCAGTAATGAATTAAAAAAAGTACCAGGAGAAGGGTGCCATAGCAGTAATTGAATAAAAAAATACCAGAAAAATGGATAATATAAAATTTTATGACTGAACTCTCAAATAACTTCCTATAATTTACAGTTAACGGTAAACATAATTATAATTAAGGGTTTAAGGTATTCTCAATCCATATTGTAATATAGCCCATGTAACGCATTTCTAATTTATGGTTCAACATTCCCCATTCTTGCTTTAACATACTGCCAATTCTTGATTAAACCTATTAACAAATAATGGTTCAACCTATTGCCAAATAATGGTTCAACCTATTACCAAATAATGGTTAAACCTATTGCCAAATAATGGTTCAACCTATTACCAAATAGTGGTTCAACCTATTACCAAATAAAGGTTCAGCCAAAGCACCAAATAATGGTTCAGTGTTTTACCATCTTTTGGTTGCAACTTTTTCAGCACCATAGTTTGGTGAAACTTTGAACCAAATTTTTAACAGTGTACTAATAATATTCTTTAAAGATAACAATATTTTGAAATGAAATGTTTGTTTACATGTTTATTGTAATGCGACAAAAACATGAGACCTATGCCCCTAAGAGGAAGAACAAGGCTACTATGCTATTCGGTTTACTCTACTCGACCAAGGTCAACTAAGGTGGCGACGTCGACATCCTTAGCTCGTAAGTCTGAGCAGACAGATAAGATACGCCATTGCTTCGAACGTTGGAAAAGGAAAGGTTTGAACTTGAAAGAGCACAATCTTGTCTGTCTACTGGCAGTTGGGGGAAGAATAGAGGTTTTTGAAAGAAATTGCTAAAGTTGAGCATGAGGTAAAGTATGAAAACAACCATACCTTCAGAATTTGAATTTGGTCAAAGTACAAGTGTTTAGTGGTCTTGTCTTCTCGGTCACTTGTGAGGTGCGTAGAAGATTGCATTTTATTTTTTATGAATCCTCATATGTTACAGAATTTTATAATGCCTAGGGGAAAAATTCATAGTTCTTAGCATACATTTTGTTTATTTCAGTTTCAATTTCTCACGTAGGTGTCATTTTTATTTGCTCCAGCGTTGAAAAACGTACAGAAGCTATAGTTTTGTCGCATAAAAATAAAGGTAATTAAATTATAAACGAAGTTTACTTTATGTAGTAAAACTTCGAATCGAAATGATAACATTTAATAAAATAAATGCAATGTAAAGAAATGCTCCAGTTAAAATTAATTTTAAAATAAATTAAATATTTATTTACATATTCTGATGCAAAACTAATCGGAAAATGTTACTTAAACGTAAAAGAGCGCCGTAACATTACAGGTGCATAAGATATCTGACACAGCTTAGAGGTGTTAGATATAAATAGATGATAAGAATCCCTCGTAAATAAACTTTTCAATTGCTTTACAGTCGCGTTTCAAAAATAAATTCTAAGGTGAATTCCAAATAAAAATATTTGGTTGAATTATGATTGAGATGAAGGTAATTGTTTGTAAAACGTTGTGCTTGTATTTTTGGTTTGCAGAAAAGTGTAAAACAAAAACAAGCGATCTTCGTGCAAGAAAAGTTTGAAAAATACCACGAAGCATTATCAGCTTGTAATTCCTGTTGTTACCGAATATAAAAAACTAAAAAAGAAAAGTCTAGCTTATTCTTTACTTGTATAAATAAACAAAAGCATAAATTTTTCACAAAGGAAAGTTTCGCTTTCCCTTCTTTAAAGAAATCTGAGGGCAATTTCTTGGTTATTCTAGTGGTCAGATATCCGACAGTTTTCAAAGCCATACACATGTTTATTTGATCATTACTGGCTTCTTCTTTTTCGCTACAAACATCTTTCTTTCAAAAAGGTTCGAAAGTGGTTTCGTTTTATTTCTTTTATTGAAATTCCAAGCGTTGTTTAGTGTGCCAGGCAAAAATATAATATTTGGCTGCAAAAGGGGGGGGAAGTAAAAAAAAAGGAATCATACTATAATAACAAAAAATAATAATAATAATAACAGCAACAATAATAACCTTGTAAGTTTTGAGTGAGAACTGCCACTGACCCGAACCGATTGACTGATTCGCTATAAAGGGGTGACGTCAGCAAAAGCCGTGTCGCCAGGCAAGATAGTTTCTCTTTTTTTAATGCGTTTTCCCTATTTGGTACATAAAATTTCCCCCCATTGCTTTTCCCCGCTTAAGTTCTGTAATTTGTTTATGACTATGTTATCGGTAAAGTTTGAAATCGGGGGGTTCTGTAGAATGCCTAGGTATTTTTAGACAAGGTATGAAAGTATTAATATTTCACACATTTCTTATGTAAACCAGCAAACAAGCAAAGTAAAAAACGCACTACCGATTTTTATATTTACTCGTTTAATTACGTGTATTTTTAGTAAAGTCCTTTTGATAACTCGGTTTTACTTTTTATAAGATATAAAATTAAATGCAGTTCAAAATAAAATCATTTCTTTTCTTGATGCAACATGTAGGTTCATATTTTGTTTTCTTTAATAAGAAACGCATGAACTTTGTACAACTTTCATTTTCTTTTACGTATTTTGAATAAAAGATTTATGATAGCACTCTTGTATTATTTTTTCTAAATAACATTTATATTCGTGTAGAATGTACGTCTTTTAAATAGAAGCTTTATCATGATCTTCTTTTCATACTTTGCCTAAAGAGCATTTATCATTAGATAGAATGCCTAGGTATTACATGCAATCCTCGGGAAAAGTGCATAACATATTTAAATAATTCTCATATTTCATACTTTGCCTAAAAATGACTAGATATCTTATAGAATGCCGACGTTTCATACATTGCCGGTAACAACTGCACAGTTTTATTGAAATACAGAGTTGTTATAATAATACTACGCGAGTTTATTGAAATAGGATGATTAAAAAATCTATATATTTTATGGATAAATTTTAAATTTTTGAGAGACAAATGAGCTCCAGGAATTTATTTAAAGCTTTCAAAATTTTATTTTGCCACAGTTTTAAAAGAACGTAGATCACATATTAGGTAGACGCACAGAAGAACGTACATTTCAGACTGTATATACGATTGACGTTGAGATATAGCGTATCTAGCGCGTTATAAGGGAAATCGTATCGCACAGAATCGATTCTGACTACGGATGGCTTAGGATCGATTTATGAGCTGTTTATAGATTTATTAAATTATGTCAAATCCCACTAGGGCTATATTTTTACACAGTGATCGAATTGTGCGAATCCAAAATATATATCTATTCCTAGGTGTGGTCAAATGGTTGGAAGCAGAGGAATACTAGTAGTGGTATATTCTGATTTCGGCTCTCGGGTGATTAGAATGGACTGGTTGTTGTGTGTGTGTTTCTTTTTTTCTTTCTTCCCCCACCCCATTGTCTAGAATGTGGTTTAAATACGAGATATTTACTTTAAAATGACGAGCACCAAGACATTCGTCCACAAGTAGGTAACCCTAGAGTGTAACTGTCGGCCCTGGTTATAAAGATTCCTTTTGCCCAGGAAAAATAATAATAAAAAAAGCTGTTTTAGTGAGTGGTTGCTATAATGACAGTCGCTATAACGAACGGTTGTTATAATTAACACCAACTGGATAACAAAATGTAAGCCATTGGACAATTTTATGCTGCTTAGAAATAAAATTAAAAGTATTGTATC
>KK122167.1:299296-369304 GCA_000611955.2 Stegodyphus mimosarum
ATACGGCGATAATATTACAACTATTATTTTGAAACTATAGGCTTCAGATCATCAAAGAATTCTTCCTCGCTTTTAGTTTGTCCATGCAAGTGTGACTTCTGAATTTAATTCCATAATTTCGAAAATGGCCAACAGCACTACAGAAGAAAATTAATTCAGAGGAATTTAATAGTTAAGTGTAATGTAATTATCTAATACTTTTTAATGTAGAAAACTGCATACTGTTTTCACATATAGGCTTTATTTTTGCTTTCCTTTTGCAATCATGCAAATAAGCCACGTTTGCCCATTATATTTACTAACATACTATGTCCAGAAAATATTTGATTGAACTTGATCAGAAGTAGAGAGAATAATGCACACGTAGAGAAAAAAAAAGTAGGTTTCTAAAGTAGGTTAGGTGACTTTACTTCGCTCTCTAAACTGACCAGCAGCACTGTTTCAGACACCGTTGAGAAACCATGTCACACAGTTTGCCGTGTCACTTTTAATAATCATTTGGATTACTTCGATCTTCCCAGTCGCAGATAGTCTAATTTCATCGCAAATTAGAAAATTTGGATTACTCTTTAAATGTTGCGGAAAATTTTAAAGATATTTGTCTAAAGACAAAAAGGAAAGTATATCGGATCTCCAGTTTAAAGATTTCAAGCTTCACATCTTACAAGTATAAAATCTCATGTGTTATCCTATGTGAAAATCATCCAATGCGTCCATTCATGGGCACATCACACTCAAGCTTCATTTAACACGCAAGGTACACGCAATGCAAGTAAGTCATCAGCATTTTTTTCTCATCTGATCCAAAAATATTACATTTCTGAAAGTACGTTTGTGTTCTCCTGGTGATCTGAACTGCCCTTGCAGAATCTGTTAATTACAGATTGGCACTATAAATTTTATCTGCAAATAAAGTTATACATGGTCAAAGATTGAGAATAAGCTTTGAAAATCTTATGCCTTTAGGATCCAGGTTAGATCGGATTTAATTGCTTCGTTATAGAAAATCTTACGGTGGTTATTTGTGGGGAAGCAAGATGAATGATGAATTCCTAAAGAAAGATTCGCAGATGAATTCCTAAAGAAAACCACGAAACCAGCTCTTCCATCCACCAAGAATCGAATCTGAGAGAGCTTACTGCTATTCGACGAGTAGTTAATAAATGATCGCGCTAGGACAACTTCAGGATAACAAAAAGGAAATATCATTTTTCTAATACGAAAGCATATAAAACAAATCAAGAATTTAAAAGTTATATTTAAATTAGTAATTTTCCAAATCTTTTATTTACAGGATTAAACTTCCAAACTGGAGATTAAAATTTTACAGCTAGGACACTTTGAGAGAGATTCAAGTTTTCAACATAAATAAAAAGTTTTAAAAATGAAGTATTCAAAACGCCCGTAAAATTTTTTTAAAATGAGGACTGACATAAAATGAATTTTTTGACGACTTTCGGCATTTCAAATGACGTGATGATAAAAAATCAAATTTTAAAATGAAGAAGACAAATTCTGTATTGAAAAACGTTTTAATACCCGAAAGAGGAAAATTATAAAAATTTGACACTTTAATAAAAAAAAGGACGAGTACACATTCTGCATATAAAAAACAGTAAGTTTCGAGTGAGGATAAATCAAATAATTGATAAAAAAGTAAACAAGCGGCATGTCGCTATTTTTTTACAAGAGAACCGTTTCCTTTGCGCGGAAGTGCTCTTATCAGTCACAAAACAAGAAAATAAAAAACTTCTCATCTCTTTCTCTGAAGTCTTGTCCTTGAAAGCGCCAATGTTTGGTCTCAGTGTTCTAATCAATTTCAGCATTCTTACGGTCTTTTAAAAAATTTCGCTCTGTGCCCAATTCTCAAAGCAAAACGCGCGAATCAAGTATAAAACTTAGATAGATCCCCATTCTTTCCGCGCTGAAGAAGCGAAGTAACATGTTTTCTATCTTCGCACGCACTTTTTTAAGAGAATAATTTAAGGCTTGATGCATGCTTGTAGAGAAAAAGGAAGTACCTTTTTTTTTCGGCATTGTCTAATTTTGTTCCTTTTTATCTGCATGAAAAAAGAACACTGATTATTTATGAAGCGCACAACATTTTTAAAAATAGAAATAAATTAATATTTATTATATTTGTGAATTTATTAATTAATTTATAAATGTATTTTTTTATAAATATAATAAATATGAAAATTCATATTTATTATATTTAAAATTATTATCATAAAGAATAAGAAATAAATTCATATTTAAAAAATTATTTTAAAAGCATATTTAGATTTTCAGTCCATATACTTAAAACGGTGAAATGAATTTAAAATATAGCATAGATAGAAAATATATATGTAAAAAATCGAAAAGTGAGAATAAAAATTAGATTTTTGAACAAATTTTAGCTAAATACTTTAAAATCCCTTTCTTGAATATAATATTCACAACTTCTTCTGATATATCTGTTTTCAATATGATGTCAGAGTCAATAAACTTAATTGTATTTTTATCAATGTACTTAATTACGAAAATTTTTTGTACATTTCAGACAAAATGTACAAAAAATTTTGTTTTACATTTGATATTTATTTTGATTTTGATTTGATGATAGTTTGGTATTTAAAAACCTTATTCCAATCTATAACATCTTTTAAGCACTCTATAGAATTTTCTGTTAATTTCCGATATCTAGAAACTAATGTTATATTTAATTTATCAAAGTTTTCTATAATAAAACTATCACTTAATGTTTGATATTCTGAAATTTTCTCCCAATCTACATTAGAAGCATTTTCAATTATAAACTTTTCAGGTAACATCTGATATCTAGAAATAATATCCCAATGAAGTAAATGTTCATTTTTGGTGCTAACGTTTTCGGATAATCTTTGATATACACAAATATTATGCCAATCTACTTTATGTTCATGTTCTAAACACCTGATATTTTGAAATAATTGTCCAACTATATTTCAAAACAAACTTTATTTGTACGTCTTTTCTAGTTTTCGGATTTTCACGAGTTGGTTAAAATTTTATTTTCCATATCGTCATTTCTATCGCTAGTCAGTTTGAAAACTCGTTTTTCTCTGTTTCTTTTACTAAAGGGAATTCTTTTACTGTTTATTAAAGAATAAAAAAATTCATTTATCCAAGAAGAGTATCATAGAAACTTGTTTAGAAACCATGTTAAATTTACAGACCCGTCTCTGATAGAAAATAAAGTAAAATCTAAAAGAATCATTTGAGCATTTCTCAGTTCATAGTGAAAATTAATGTCTAAACTGTTTAAATCTAGATAGTCTTCGTGATAAGAGATTGAAACATACCATAGGATACAGACTTCCACACTCTTTATAGCTTATCAGACGACCTGCTTCCATGTTGATATTACTCAGTCCTACTTCTAAGAGAGCCGAATACAGCTGATTACATTTCTCATGAGTAAATCCATTTTATATGGCTCATCTGGAATATTTATACTGCTGTTCAGTGTTAACCAACAAAAAATTGTATCTAAGTTGTCAAATACCTTGTTATTCATTTTTATGTTATTTTCTCTTTAAATGTTTTATGGAATAACGCAGAAACTTAACACTGATATTGATGTGACTTCACTCATACCACCTTTGCTCTTCAGCGGGTTTGATAATTCAATTGTAAATTCATCCTAGAATATTTCAAACTATTTATTTGAATTTTTTAATTCAAAGATTTTTATTTCAGCGTCTTTTATGAAAGTAAAAAGTGGAAATATCAAACTCTTCTTTTCTATAACACTTTTATAGCCGTTATTCTCAGCCGTATATAACATATTCACATTTTTATTCCTTTCAGATTCCATTTCAACTTTAAAACCTGTAATAACTCTTCTGTATTCGTTAAAGAAGTTAAATATATGTTTCAAGGGTGCATAAACATTTACAACTTGACTGGCTTTCGTAAGTGTGAGTCTTTCTGCAAAACCTTGATTGTATTTTTTTATTCAGTTTTACTTTTTTAGTACTATCTGCTATCTTTTTTATATCTGCATCAGTTCCAAAATAACTTAAAAAAGGAGTGTCTTCATGATCGGATGTACAGTGGCTCAAACAATTGAGAATACACTTTACTTTTAATTGATAAATCTAACTTTCAATATGAATAACACATTACCAAGAAGCGGAACACATGTTTTTATTTTTACACATAATTATTGAATTAATTTTAAGTAAAAATAAAGAACAATCAACAAAAAAATTCTAAAATGAAAAATTTTAGAAGCATATTAAATAAACATATGCAGATTTTTGCCTCAAAAAATTGACAATACACTAATGAAAAATATGTTTAACTACCACTATATTTTTTCTACGTGGCTTCTATTTTGATCTGATGTTGTGTAATCTTACCTTAAACCTTTTCACTTTTGCGATGAAGTTTGTCATATGAACTTCATCGCAAAAGTGGAAAGATAGAAAATGGCTCCTAGAAGAGAAATCGGTATTAATGTAAGGAAATTCGCACTGAGATCATATATAAAAAAGTAATATATTATTGTGAAATAGCTAAAATTGTTGGTAGAAGTCACATGTGTGTCCAAAAAGTCATTGGAAAATTTTAAAATGGTGGATTGATTGAAAATAAAAGTGGAAGAGGAAGGAAAGGTATTCTGAGTGATATCACCAAAAGAAAAATTTTGAAAGATATGAAGATTGATCCTACAGTCATTTCAGTCAAACTTGCTGCAGAAACTTCTCAAATCATTGGCAGAAGTGTAAGTATTGAAACTGTTCGAAATTAGACAAGCTGGATTTAAAAGTAGAATTGCTGGAAAGAGACCATTCATCAACTTGCAAACTCGGGAAAAGCGTTTGGAGTTTGCAAAAACTCATCAGTTGAAGACAAATAACTTTTGGAAGAAATTATATTCACTGATGAATGTAAGTTCAACGTTTTCTGCAGGCGACAGCCGTCGCACCGTATGCCGACATCCAGCACCGTTTCGGATCCAAAAAATTTACATCCTATAGTTAAACATGGTGGTGGCTCAGTTATGGTTTATGGTTGTATGGTTTTAACTGGGATAGAAAATTTAGTTTTGTAGATGGTATTATGAATCCTATGATTTACTTGGATGTGCTTCACTTAATCTAAAAGAAAGTGCTAAAAAGTTAGGTTTCGATGGAAATTTCATATTCCAACGCAACAATGACCCCAAACACACGGTTCATAACATCAAAATATCGTGTCTTTTTCATCGTAAATAGTAGTTATATATACCACCGTAGTCCCCAGACATCAATGTCACAGAAAATCTATGGGCTACACACGAAACAGCGGTCTAAAAACACAGAATTAAAAACAAAGCGCATTTAAAACAATGTTGCAAGAGGAATGGGATAAAATATCTTCAGATACGAGCAAAATGTTGGTCGAATTGGAACCACAACGTTTGGAAGAGATAATAAAAGCCAAAATATTGACACTTTCTTTGTATGTGAGATATCACAAAAATTTCATTGATGTATTCTTAATTTTTTGAGGCAAAAATCTGCATTTGTTTATTTAAAATCCTTCTGATTTTTTTCATTTTAGAATTTTTTGGCTAACTCTTCTTTATTTTTACTTTAAATTAAACCGTTTGTTACGTGCAAAAATAAAAACGTATTTGCTCTTCTTTGTAATGTGTTACTTATATTGAAAGTTAGATTTATCAAGTAAAAGTAAAGTGTATTCTCAAGTGTTTGAGCCACTGTATCTTTGTAGGAAAAGCGTTGATAGGCTCAGAATTCAAATAATCACTCGTAAAGTCTTTGCTCGGGGCATGTAATCTGAGAGCTGTATTTTGATGATTTTTCTCTATGGTAATGTCTCCTATTTTTAAACACTTGTTATTAATCAAACCCAATCCATAAACGAATGTTACATGGTCATTCTTAACAGGGGAACCGTCTGATTTTACAATTTTTAGTCTTTGATAAAAAATATATGAAAACAGAAAACAATCAACCTAATTGTTCAGCGAAAATTCTGTTTTTGGATTTTCGTCCTTGAGATCAACATTTTGTTGTTTTTCAATTTTTTACATTCATAACCCTTTATATCTCGATTGTAATAATAATACGTACTACTCAAATCATAAATCTTTTACTATTTCTTTAGAAATAAAATATAGCTTATATAATATTTTTAAACCTTTACCCGTCACAGAAAGTATCTCTCTCAATTTATCATGAACAAGAGGTTTAATTATTTTTTTATGTTTCGTTACCAATCTCGATGAAATATCTTCAAAACATCTTCTTCCTTGGAATTTTTTTTATTCTTTCTACAATATCTATGACGATTCATTTATACAAAAGAATACTTTAATAATAATTTTTACACTTTTTTTCCAAATATCCCCTTTTTCTCATTTTCAGATTCAAACATTAATTTGTATTCCACTTCTTGCTTGCTCAGGTTTAATAACTCATTCTTTTGATTTGTAATTTTCATATTAATGCTCTTAACTTCTTGATGTTTTGCATTACAAAATTAAGGCTTATCAAACATTTCTACAATTTTACTGCCTGGTGGTTAAGTATTTTAAGTATTTGTTTGTATGCAAGAGAATAACATCCAACGTATAAAGCTCCTTTGACAGTATCACATATGATTGGTTAAAGTTCTTTCGACGATATCGCAGTGAATGCAAGTATTGTTATTTCCTTTCGTTATGTCGGTGATGTATTTTCCTCCTTGTTTGCTTTCTTCATAAATTTTGCCTTTGCGTTTCTAATATTCTGATCAGATTGCTTGCAGTGTCTTCTTACAGATAAATTTATTTTATATCCGTTTAGTAATCTGATAGTATATCATTGTCTAACTCTTAGGATACCAAACGGAATGGGTGGTTCATATTTGTTTACCTTTTCTTCCAAGTTACTAAAGAAATGATCTTTTAACACTGTGATTGTGTAATTTCCATCTGAAACAATGAAATCGAGCAACTGAAATTCATAAAGGTATGATTTCCGTTATTTTCACTTATATTGTTCCAAGAAACAAGCATGGTGAATCCTTCTAGTACTACTTTTTTAAGTCTAAGCGGATGAGCAAATTCAACCGTAAATGTTTCCGGTTTATCTTTTGAATTTAAAATTTTAAAGGAGACCAGCTTTTATTTCTTTCAGTTATATGTTCACGTTGTAAAAACTGCAATTAACAGATAAATGATTTAGAAAAAAACGGTCATTATATATTATTCTTTTCATTCATGTTTTAAGATAGCTTACTATACTTTCAGGAATTTTTTTTTTAATTTCATGTTGTTACCAAAAGAGTCAAAATATTCAAAAGAAACGTAATTCGGATCGTTATAACAACAAACCCAACGGTTTCCGGGCCCTATAGGCACATTTAAATTGATAATACCATTTTCGAATTTTATCATTCTTTTGGGTAGTAATTCTAAAGTAAAAACTCCTCTAAAACGATTTTCATTTTTTAAAATTATCTTCCAAAGAAATTCCCTGTTTTGATAAACTTCCTTTAGAGGATGGTTTTAAGCATACTCCTTGCTCTTCATTTATTATATTTTGCAAAGTCATTATATATTCATGATTAAGTATTTTTGAGACAATTCCAGATCCGGAAGCTTCTTAACACCGACACCTGTCATTGCGACTATGGTGCCTAAAGTTGCAGCTTTTGCAGCAGCTATTAAGGCAGGTCTCAGAAAGAGAAGAAAACTCTTTGTTTAAAAGGTATTTCCTATATTGCGTATTGGAGAGGTCCAAGTTTGAGTCCGCGTGAAGGCAAATTCGTCACTACTAGGATTTGGCGATTGAGTCCCTTAATCCCCAATCATCCTTTAAAAGGGGGGAGTATTTTCTTCCTCCTAGCATGCCTTCGTGTTGTAACAGTAGCAGACTGGGATCGACTCCCGGTAAAAGCGTTGCTAATTTTTTCATTTCTCCTGCTTCTAAAAAATCCTAATGACTCTACGTAATTTGATGTAATAAATCTTTGCTTGAATTTTTTTTTAATTTTTCTTTTGAGATTTTGTTAAAAGTATATTAAAATTAAGTGCCTATTTTTTTTTTTTAAAGAAACACCTTTTTTGTTTTCAAATACTTTTCTCGCTTTATTTCATTGACGACTGCAAAAATACATTTAAATTCGCTTTAAAATGCTTTCGTTTTAAAATCATGTCTCATTTATATCGAAATAAATTTATTTTTAATTAATATAAATGAGTTAAATCTATAAATGGAAAATAAAAATCAGAAGATTGGTTATACGCTTGCCACAAGAATGACAAAGTTTATAATGATATCAATTTATCGTTCACAGTCTCTTAAACTTTTGTTTAGTGCAAGTTCGTCACCGCCTTCAAGTTTTTAACTCTTGCTGCGTTGACTATTCTAGAAGGGATAATAAAATGCCAGATAAATCCTTAAAAATTTCAGAAAGAAAGGAGAAATATCAGCATACTTATATGTTTATAGGGTATTTCTCCCGCCTTCTTCACATGTCTTCGTGGTGTAGTGGTTAGCACGCTCGACGCGTAACCGAGAGGTCCGTGGTTCGAGTTTCGAGTCCCGGCAAAGGCACTGCTCATTTTTCATCTTTCCTGCTTCCAAAAAAAAAAAAAAAAATTCCTAATAAATCTACACTGGCGTCCGAACTAAAAAGGTGGTGGATGATGATTCTTCACCACCAGGATTTGGGGATTGGGTCCCCAAAAACCCCAGGCGCCCTTTAAAAGGAGGATTATCTGAGGTATTTCTCCCTCCTTCTTCGCATGCCTTCGTAGTGTAGTGGTCAGCGCGCTGGATGCGTAACCGAGGGATCAGTGGTTCGATTCCCGCCGAAGGTGTTGCTCATTTTCATTCTTCCTGCTTCCAAAAAAAAAATCGTGATGACTCTGCGTGCTTTATAAACTTCTGTTAAGTTTCCTGAAAACTAAAAAACATGCCAGAGGAAGAAGTTTTGGTAAAAGAGAGAGAATTTGTTGAAGATTTACAGTTTCCCCCAATTGAAAAGCATCTGGAAAAGGAAAACTTGAATGGCTATTAGATTTTTTTATACTATATAAATGAGGAAAGGAAAATGTGTCATTAGTAAACACATTATGAATTCACCTTTTGAAATGTATTTGCCTGGGCAGTCAAAGAGCCTAGCTTTTATGGGCAAAATAAGATTAAATCCTGCCTTAACTTATAAACAACAATCTAAGCTTATGAATTGAGTAGATGAAACAGAATACAAACATGATACATGTTATTTAAAAAATAGAGTTATTAAGATTAGAAATAATGTTTGTGATAAAAATACGATAGAAGATTTAGACGTCATTCCAAATACCACATAGCGTAAAAGAATAAAAAAGAGGGATCATTATAACTATTATTCAAACAAAAAAGGCATTTGGAATGGAACACTGTTCGAAATGCACAGAAAAAATCCAAAACTTAAAATTTGCATAAAACCATTTCTAAAAACACAAACCAATATTAAAAAAGTATTTGTGATGTTTGCGGCTCTAAAAATAAGTACTTTTCTAGCACAAAAGAAAAAATGTTAAAAGGTCCCTGTAACCCTGAAAAAGGATATTGTGAAGGGAAAAAAATGCAGATAAAAACTAAAATGCTTAAAAAAATACTGAACCCTTTCTACGTCTACATCATGTTTATAAAAAATATGAACCACTGATTAGAAAGTTGAGACGGAGAAGAATATATGTTCCTAGCATTGACATCAACAGTAAGCAGATTTATTATTTTTAAAGCTCTTTAGTAAATAAAACGGAGGAACAAATTATTTACTAACTGTAACTGATTTTTTCAGTAAATAATCATTAACTGTAATTGATTGTTTTAGTAAACATGCATGAGCTATTCCCATAAACAGAAAAACACGAGAAGAAGTCACAAACACGTTTAAACAGAATTTTAAAGAACAGATTCTCATGAAGATTCAGGAGAATAAAAGTAGAGAGTTCATCAATAAAAATTATATAATACTGTTTATCAATAAATAATACAATTACAATTGCTTAAAAATAATTATATTCATTGGTTTACTACAGAAAATGAAGAAATTTAGAGGGCTTTAATTGAAAGAATTGAACAATTAAGTTAATTAATTAATTGATGAAAATATTTGTATGCAAATGGGACTAAAACAAGCACAGATGGTGTTATTATAAACTAGTTAAAACTTATAATAATTCATATCATCGCTCGAGAAAATGGACACCTGACCTGTGGAACCATCTGTTAAAGATAATGAAGGTGTAGTTTATAAGAATTTAGAATTTGTAAGCCTATAGAAATTAAAAAAAGACCTATATTTAAAATACCTGATACAGTTAGGCTTTCTAAATTTACAAAAGTTTACAAACAAGAAGATGCAATAAATCCTTTACAGAAGAGATTTTTATTATTTGTGAGGTTTCAAACACTGATCTCCAACTTATAAATCAAAAGATTTGAACAATGAAGAAATTAAAGGAACTTTTTATGAAAAAGAGTTGATTAACTATGATAAATAAATTTAATTTATAAAACTGAGAAAATAAAAAAGAAAACAGGAAATAAAGTTTTTGTTAAACGGTTAGGATATCCGGAAAGTTTTAATTCTTGGACTGACAAAAAATATCTCTCTTAAAATCCTCTTCAAGGTTCTGAATTTTCTAAAAATAATAACTTAGATATTTAATTTTTTTAATAAAAGAATTTATTTATTTTTTAACTTCAAGATTTTTTAAAAACTTTTTTTACATAATTTTGTCCTTGTCATTTTTTTAAATCATCGTGAAGTCATTTTCTCTTTATTTTTGAAAAAAAAATTAGAGTCATTCTTAATATTTCATTTTTAAAACTTTTTTTTAGTTTGAATACTTGAATCTCCCTCAAAGTTTCCTAGCTCGAAAACTTAATTATCCGGTTTGGAAGTCTGAGTCGTTAAATAAAAGGAGATTTGGGAAAATTACAAAATTATTAATTTTGAATATATCTTTCTTAATTCTTTATTTGTTTTGTATGTTTTGTTATTAGAATAACGACATTTCTTTTTTGTTATCCTTAAGCTGTCCTCGCGCGCTATAATTTATTAACTATTTAACCACTCGGCCATTGAAAGGTTTCATAATGTCGGATACACGCTAAATGGAAATGTTTTAATCTAAATTAGTACAAATTACATAATTTCATTACTATATTACTGCAAGAAATGAGTATGAGCAAAGCCTTTTTTACGTAACTAAGTAATGTTCCTAATTAATGAATGCTTAGTTCAGAAATAATTGTATTCCTAATCCTACAAAATTAGTTTCTTCAAAAGACGGAAGTATTTTATTTTTTAAATGGATTAACTGGTATTCAATTAATATAGCTTAATTAAGTTAGTGAAGTAAAAAGTTAAGATTTCAAATATACATACACAGCCAGTTTTCATTATGAATTCAGTTTCAAAGCAATTGCATCTGCAGTTATTAAACTTGTCATCTTCAAAATGCAAGTAAAATAGCATACTGATATTGTGGTAAATAATTAACTAATTTTTAACTTGTTTATCTATCTATATTTTATTACCATATTAATTAAAAGTACTTGTGAAATTAAGGAAACGCACTTAATTTCTCCATTCTTTTTTGAGAAATATAATTATGTTTTTTAGTTTCCAAGAAACTGTGTTTTTTGAGTTTGTTTGCAGTTTATAACAGTAGCGACAGCTATTAAATATGCTTAAATTAAGCTGGAATTCCCTTTTTTTCCTTCCAGAAATCAAGCTTAAAATTGCATAGTTAACTAACAGTGAAAGTAATTTTAATTTGTATTAAATGTGTTAAACTTAACGCACATTTATTATATAATGTATTTTGCGTATTTTATCGCACAATTATTTAATGTACTTTATGAAATGTAAATGAACAGGTAATTTTTTGTTAAAAAGTACCGCTCGTGACCTTTAACGAACAAATATATCTCTAATGCTTTTACGTAATGTGACGATTTTCAAACCTCTCTAATATAGCAAACTTATATTGCAGTTTTTGCCCAAAATTATTATTTATCCTTAAAAATTTTAATTCCAAAAATATTTAACACTTACGTGTTTCCCCACCGACTATTTTGACAAACAGACAATTATTTCAGAATTATAACATTTTTATAAATCTGAGTTGGCTAGATTTTCATTAATTAAAAAAAACTGATTTTTTTAAACAAATGTTTATTGTCTTCAGTAAGTAGATTTCGTATCCTGACAAAGTAAAAAGAATTGCCACTTGAAATATACGTTTTAAGCCTCTTGCGCAAACGTACCTCGTAAATAAATGCAGAGGCTACATGTTGAATGTAAATCTTTTCTTTATTAAATAACAACACATGTCTCCACATGACGTTAATTTGAGATAAAATTTTGCAGAAGATAGTTTTTTTTTTACCATTTGTCATTTACAGTTCATTCCAAATATACTATTTTATATTCTATATCTTGAATTACATGGGGATTAATTAATTTTTTCGCGCAACTGTTTAGCTTAAAATTGGAACCTGCTTACAACGTTTTGAATGTAGATTTAATATATATATATATAAAACGCTTATAAAACCGCAGTTTCTTAAAAAAGCCAGGTTTGCTTTATTTTTGAGATCTTTAATTATTTTTTAATTTTTTGAAACTTTAATGGTAAATATTTCAAGGTGTTGTTCTGTAATCTAAATGTTTCTAACTGCATTTTTTTTTCTTGAAATTCTTCCCCAAGACGGAGGAGCAAAATGTCGCATATTTACTTACTAAAATCACGCACATAGTATCTTACCACCGGCAGTGAATTTTCCCCTCCGATACTGAAACTATTCCCTATTTATAGGGAATAACTCACGCCACTAGTGAAACGAAAGCAAAAACAGATAATGCCATTGGCTACCGGAGACGGAGTTCAAGCACCTGTTACGTGCGAATGGTAGCAAGTGCCAATAGCCTCCAAACCGTTGGCGGTGAACAAGGTTAGGGTCCTTCGAATCTTCCTCTAGTTCGCTGATCTCGCTTATCTTCGCTCTATCTTCCTCTGCGTTTTCGTCTGTCGTGAATATAGAAGAAAGGAAAATATATTACTATAGACCTGGTGGGGTAACTTGGCTGAATTATCTTGCTTATTGTTTTTAAGAACCAGTTCCTGTTAAAAGGGATTGGCGAAGGAATCAAAATACAGTTTTAGAGTTGCAATGAACCATTTGATATTTCAAAACAACAAAATTTCTCACAATTGTTTGAATAATAAATATCAGTTATTAGTGGTTTTTCACTATTCAAATAATTACGATTCAAAAACTAATTTCATAACAGTATATTTCATATCACTGTTAATTAAATAAAAAAATGTCATTGTATATAATGAAATTTAATACGGCTGCTACACGTATAGCCTTGTAATGAATAATTTAATAGTTAGATTTGTAGGAGTACATGTACTTCAAGAAGATGAGATAGCGATTATTATAGTTTACTTTAAAATAGGCCTTTCAAAGTCACAACTACCTCCCTTTATTTACGATTTTAACGTCTGTCGTCGTCACTGCACAGAGGATATTAAGGAATTTTAGCAAAATGGAGGACTTCACAGTCTTTCTCAGAATTTATTGCGACGATTAAGAAGCAAAGCCCACCAGCGACCTAGCTGTGAAAGCTGCTGAACACTGGTAGTTCGGACCGGGGTTCAAGTCCCAATGAACGAGCTCTCTGCATGCGGGCTTTCTGGTTTTCCTCATGTGTGACGCAGTTACCGGCCAGTTTCGCTTAAAGAGTCCTCCACAGGGAATCCTTCCCTTTCCGTATAACGTCTAATGGCAGAACACGTAATAAATAAAAGAAGATTAAAAGGCAAGTTAGAAAGGAAAGTGGCTCTAAAACATCTGTTCTAAAGTAACAGACTTTAATACTAATGCCTCTCAATTTACAGAAGGGTTATATTTTTATTAATCGATCGTAAGTCAAAATTGCGTCTAATACATCTATGCTGCTGAGACAACTTAGGTAATCCTAGAGTTCTTTAAATGTACCCAGAAGACTTAGAGTATTCTTATAGGATTTTATGTTAATTAATCTGGTTACCTTGTTATTTTGGCGTTACTATTAGTTCTGCTTTCCTTAAATCCAATCAGAATGCAAATTAGTAAATGTATTTAAGAGCAAAGTTATTCACTTTGAGAGAGAAAGCTTTGGAGCAGACTTACTGAAATGTTACACTGTTTAAGCTTCCTGGCTATTTAAATTGATTACCAACTTCAGCTTTGATAAGCCGCATTTTCCTCGCGAAATACTTAAGGTCGTACACACGCGTTAATTTGCTATTTATATTTAAATTTGATTGATAAGTTTTTTCTTCATTTTCCGTTTAATTTGATTGGTAAGTTTGTTCTTCATTTCATTCAAGTAACGGATATTGGGTTTCTGCTATCGGATTACTTTAGTGTAACCGTCCTTTGACATGTTAATAAATAAGTTTGTTTTAACTTTCGCTTTGAATCTGAGATTAACGGAGTCAGAACATTAGATGGAATGATAGGTCGTCTGACTATTTTTTAAATTGCAGGAACTGACATTTTAAAACAGTGTAGAAACGGACATCCTAGAGTTGGACAAAATCAAATAACGCAGAGCCTATTTTGTAATAAAGTTTTTAATAATATTTCATATAAGTGCTTGAATATTGTAGTGAAATCGAAAAATATGGGAGTACAGTTACTTGCCCATTAATGTAAACATATTGGACCTTAAAAAGTTTTTGAAGTATTAAACTTAAAATTAATTGCTAAGTGAAAGGTTTGCTGCAATAAACAAGATCATCAATTTCTCTATTTTCTTTATAATGTGATTCAAGATAGCTTATGAAAAAGAGCATAGACACTTATTAAGGAGGGCTTGGAAAGAATTTGTGCAGTCAAGAGTTTATCTTCCTAAAAATGTATAAGGATTTCCATTCAGAAAAATATCCAGCTTTGATTTTAGAATTTTTTCTTTTAATTTTCTGTTTCTGTATAACTAACGGGAATGTTCTGGATCTACCTACTGCCGCCTACACTTAGCTGCAATGCCAATGCTACATCTAGCGCACATACCGGAGCAGTGATGAAAAGTGGAAATTCAGATTGCGATTGCTACTGAAATCTTCGTTAAACTGAAAAATCGTCAATTTGCCATGGGCGGCAAATGATTTGCATTTGAAGGATTTTGGTATTAAAATATATAAAAATAATACATACTTTTGCCAAACGGATAAGGCTAAATTCTTATTTTGTAAGACAATTAGATTGAATTTCATAGATTATAACAAAGGGAGGCTACTGTTCTCTACCTCGAGGGTTCTATACTTAAAGAAAGGGATGTCTTCATGGATAAATTTATAAGGTAAATCGGCTCATATATACTTTGCACATGGAGAAGCCACAAAGACCTCCACAGACTGCTCATTCGCCGTTCGCTGGAATTATTTTATGCGTAACTAACACATAAAAGAATGTAGGTATTCTGATGTTATCGCTGTGTGAACTGAACTTTAAGGATGATAAAAACACTTTATAAAAAAACAACAACATTATGTGCTCAGTATGTGTGCGTTTTGTTGCAAACATACGTTTCTCGAGTTATTAAATAAAAACATGGGCATATATAGCGTGTCTTTTAATATCACTAATATTGTGTACTTACGGGTTTGTAATACAGAGTGAATGCACACAGAACCGATCATAGCCTGATAAAATTTATTCTACCGAAAGAAACACCTCACAGTTTTGGAATTTTCCACTAAAATATTCGCACAGCTCTTCACAGTATCACAGAGTGCAAATAATAGTTACACTTCAAACTACTAAGAACGTTAAACACAACTCAATGCAAAGCGAATCTGAAGACTGAAGCTAGGACGAGCTATCTCAATATTCCGAACTACCCTGAACTAACAACTGCGAATCTGATGCTCTCTCCAGTCTTACATAGTTTTCACTCAGCCGCCGAGATATTTCTAGTACTTTGTGTTTCTCGAAATTACTGGAAGGCATATGAGGGACGGATACTGTTACAGCTAACATAGGAATCAGTCAGTTACTCAATTCCAATATCCAATACAGTTCCAATACAGGGACCAAACCAAAATGCCGACAAATGGTCTCCAAGTTTGGCGACAAAAATTAGTATCCAAAACCTTTACCAGCTTGACGATATCTCACCAAATTAGCGAGATAGCCATTTATTCAATGTTAGACTTTCTCCTGTATTCTTATTTTTCCAGCAGAGTATCGTCTCTTCTCAAGCTTTTCATGCTACATTATGCAGATAAATACAACAATTTCACCTATGTACAAACTTTATAACATTATGTTGGCTGCAGAGGAAGAATGTTATAAAAAATACTAGAATTTAGTATTTACATCTACAGACAGCACAGAGTTCCTAATAAGATATATCTTTGTTATTAGGAAAAAAAATTCTTGATGGCGTTTAGCTGTAAAGAACTAAGTAAAGATAAATGCTATTCAGTTATGTAGCTCAATCTGCCCTCTAACAGCTTAGAGACAAAATCGCTGGACACTGGTACTTGGATCCATATTCAAATCCCCGTGAAAGTGTTGCCTTTGGGGGAGTTTTCCTGTTTCTTTCCCATGTGTAATGCCAAAAACGAGTCAGTTCCTTTTATAAGATCTTTACGAAGAATGGAGAAAAGTAACCCTTAAATGCTTTGAAATAATCTGCATAATCCTGAGGCTTTGTCAGTCGAACATTTGTTTATCAGCATTTCGAATGATGCCTGCTTTTCGCTTAGGTCGAAGTAGATGCATTGTAGCTTATGTTTTGATTCAGATTTTAATATATATGTTAAGGTGAAACACCGAAATCTGGAGAATGTCGACTTTCACCGGTGTATGTCAACATTCACATAGTCGCTTGGTGTATGTCCGAAATATTTTCCAAATACTCTTATTTCTTACTTACACCAGTGAATGTTGAATATATGAGAATATTATATTTTCTTCTCCGTAGTTCAGTCGCGAAAAAACACACAAGTACTTAAAACACACAATACATTCAAAATGAGAAAGGAAAATAATAGAAGTTAAAAAACTTACTTAATTACACAGTATGTAGTAAATGAGAAAATAAAATAACAGTAATAAAAAACTTACTAAATTATGTGATTCAAATCTGATTAATTGCAACAACTTAAACTATTATGAGACTTTGAATTGCACAAGAGGCCCTTGCTTTTACAACTGCATTTATGGGAAACAGCCAGTCGCCTCTCTTTTCGACCTACACCAGAGCATATCTGTGATTGTCGACATACACCGGTGAGGGTCCGAATGTACAAGAATGCAATGCTATGTTCGATCTTTCACCGACGTATTTGGTGAATGTTGACATTCTCCGGTGAAAGTCGACGTTCTCCAATTTCGGTCTTTCACAGTAACATATATTCGCGTCAAAACACCCTCATATTTTTCCTTTTTTAATTGCAGTGTTGCAATATTTATATAGTTACTAATGCATGTGCTATAAAATATGTCATTGTAAGATAAGATTGCACTTTCCGTTCTTTTTATAAGATTAATTCATGCAGCGCTTTTTTAAAAAAGATTAGTTTTGATATGGAAACAAAGATGCAAGCCATCGCTTCTCCCGGCACACACAAAAAATTTTTTTTATCTTGAATCTGTAACTTGTATTTCTAAGATTAAATTTTTTGGGGTAAAATTAAGAATTTAATCTATTCTAAGTCAACAGCATTTCAAAAATTAATAATTTTAAGGAGATAAAACATCAAATTACATACCTCACTTTTCTACTAAAAAAGATACAGAAAAGATATGTATGAAATTTCGTTAACAGACAATTAATAAGGTACTTTTATAAGAATATAGAAATTCTTCCATTTTTTTTTAGAAAAATGTATTTTCAAAAATTAAAATCACTCTTAGTTTGCATAATACATTCATTTAAAATGCATATTTAATAGATTTAAAATGTAAGCATACGTGTGCATTATATTTACATGAAAAATAAAACTGAAAATGCAGTGCTATTGTAAATATTATTAAGTGCGTACATCGTAATGAGCATGAGTTGCTAAATAATGCTTAATACATTGTAGAGCTACTAGGTTATTTAGAAGGTTACTACTAGGTTATTATTAACTCGAACCACGGACCTCTCGAATACGTGTTGACCACTACACCACGAAGGCTGGAGAAATACCTTACATACTCCCCCTTTTACAGGGCGACTGGGGATTAGGGGACCCAATCCCCAAATCCTGGCGGTGGAGAATCATCATCCACCACCCTTTTTTTTTCAGTTCGGGCAGCACTGTAGAGACATTAGGATTTTTGATGCTGAGAGATGTGAAGAATGAGCAATGCCCTCCCCGGGAATCGAACCAAGAACCTCTCGAATACGCGCTGAGCGTGCTGATTACTACACCACGAAGGCATGCTAAGAAGCGGAAGAAATACCTTATAACATGTTAAATGGTTTAGTGGCACTTGCGCACAAATCGAAAAGCAAGGGCACTTGCGCAATAGAAATATTCACCGTTGAATGAGTAATAGTAGTTTTTATAGTTTAGTGGTAGTTGCGCAGCAATTCACACCTTTTTTATTGTCATTCAACAACTTGGAACAGCGACAGGGATTAATTTGCTTTAAAAATATAAAACTAGTGGACTACACAAATATAGGTTTTTAAGAAAATGTTTAAATCAGGTATTTATTAACGTGTTAAAAATGATAAATACCTTAAGGAGTCAGGCACCTTTAATATGTCAAAATATTGATTAAATGCAACACATTTTAAAGCTCAATAAATTTATAACTGGTTTATTAGTTTGAAAGTTTGTATGCTTCTTTCGATATCCTTATTAAAGCATTTGATACTTTTATTTTAATTCCAAATATTAAAATATTTTAAATAAAGTACTTTTTGTGTCATCCACATGTAATATTTTAGCTTATATATATTACGCAGCATTATATAAACAAATCGGTACTTTTAGCAGTTTTTCCCGCTTCAGAATAGAAGAATAATGTAAAATTAGACCTACGTTAAAAATAATACAATTGTGTTTTGTTAAAAAATTATTTTTAGCTCCAAAGTTAATTATTTTTTAACGTAATTAAAGATAATTTGTAAAATTTTCTGTATCCAGCCATCTTCCTAACTTGCTTGTTTTCATGGCTTTGGAAAGTGAACTTTAAGTTCTGCTTTGGCCAAGTCAGATTTACAGATATGTTGTGTAACTCTTAAAACTACTTCATTATGCATCAACATTCCTCGTTTAAACCTTCCAGTTTTGCTTTTAATACATCTCCACTTTGTCACTTAAGAATTTGCATTCACACGAAACTGCTGATTTCGATAATGGTTATAGGTTGCGCATGGTTTGCCTTCAGATGCTTCAGTAGGGGCGTAATTTTTTTTATTTAAATGTTCTAAAAAAGATCTCGGGAAAAGGAAAAAAAACTGCTAATGCACAAGAAACATCCAGAATGACCATCAGGGCAGGAATGAACACTATTTAGTAAAAATCATGTCAATAAATCCTAAGGCTGATTGATTGTGTTTGACAGGCTGTGCGGAAGTGTTACTTGTTTTTCATAACTGGTTACATCTGTTAAAAATGTCATATTTCCGCAGGGATGATATGCGCAAATGACGCTTGTGCGGAACTGTCATGTGCTCAAGCGTCACATCACCTGTTAAACAATATCTAAAGATGAATTTGAAAATACTATTCCAGTAATCCCCTCTAAAGGGAACATGAATACAAACCTCATACATCAACTACAAAGTACTTCAGTATGGATTTTGGATACTGTAGCAATTACTATAAGATTGCTATTCTTATTATTCTCTCAACGACTGATTTATAATTAATTACAGACGGAGTTGAGCTTTCAAAGAAACAAATAGCCTTTGTAAAAAAGAATGTGAACTGATGTAAAGTCCCAGAAGATCACAATTTTCAAGTCAAGTACACTGACTTTTATATATAATATGGTAAAAATTTTCGCAAACTGATATAAAATTACGAAAATTTATAAATATGAGAGGAAATTAAATATAAAGGATAGATTTAACTTCTTACCATGTAAATGATATATCTGTAAAAATTAGCTTCAATATAATTTCGGATATCAGGTAATTTAGAGTCATTAAATCATTTCACTTATATTATTATAGGCCCAGATATTGAATGGTTAGGATGAAAGGGGTTTTCCTGTCTTCCTCACGCGTAACAGAAATATTTGAGTGGGTTTCTTTAAAAAAAAAAAAAAAACTCCTATACGAAAATGATCTTTCTAATATGGAATGTCTTCGAAGGCTTTACAGTAATAAAGGAGCAGCAGTATGTAAACAAGTTTATAGGTATGTTAGACTACATATGAATTTGTTGACTGCTGTGCGCAGTTGAGAGCTGAATAACTGATGTGACAGAACTTATAGGCGTCGAGCATCTATGATGACAGTGTGCCTTTCCCCTCAAATCTGCCACAGTTTTGGTTAGAAGCATCAGGAATAGAATACTATTGATTTGTATCTCATCTTCCTCTGCCACCAACTTCTCTAAAAGTAATTTCGGACCGATATATTTATGTACCCTGATTCCTTTAGACGTTACAGCCGTCAACATTGTAAACTACGCAAATTTTCATTTAAGAGGGATTACGAAACAGGAAACATTACAAGATATATTAGCTGAATGTTTATTGATTACACTTCTATGGAAAAAAAGCAATTGAGTATTTACCATAGGTTCCATTCGTATATACTTTAACAAATTAAGGATTAAACCCAGTTTAAATTACTGAATTAAACTCAAAGAAATTATTATAAATAACTGATATTAAATGTAATATTTGTGAACAAAATAACCAAAATGAAATGAAACAGAAGGAAATGCATTAAGCATGAACAATATTCTGTACTATTGCTGTTGTAAACAGTCATAAGACCTACATAACGAACAGGCTTGTGTACGGTTGCTTATTTCGCCATTATTTCCTACCAAGCCAGTGGTGCACCAATGAGCATGCACAGTAAGCGGAATTCGTTAACATTGATCAGCTCAATGTACTATTTGTCATTACGTGTCCAGGACTGGGATTCGAATACCAACTCTTCGAAAGCCTTCGGAAAAAAGAGTGTTTGTATTTCTCTGACAGGACAGCAGACAGTTTTACACTTAAAGATATATATTTTAACGTTGCTCTGGACCACAGTTCAATTAAATATATTATTCTTTCCGCCTACACCAGAATATTTCTTCTGACATTCAAAATTAATATTGTCAGTATTATTTTTCTATTTCGTTTTCCATTTATTGAAATAAGTAATCTAACTGAAATATTTCTTCCGTTTAAAAAGCCCAATAGCGCCCGAGCTGTAAAATCGCTGAACACTGGTAGTTCGGTCCGGGGTTCGAATCCCGGTGAACGGGCTGAATACGGCCAGTTTCCTTTAAAATTCCCCCCACAAAGGCATCCTTTAGGCAGATATCTCTCGAGTGCTTTGCCGTAATTAAATAAACCAAACTAAACATTCCGCTTAAAAAAATCACTGCTATGGAAATGAGCTGATGAGAAAGTATGTTTTCTAACTGAAAGTATCAAATTGTCGTACGACAATAAGACAGAAAATTATTTGGAGTTGCCCTATGGCAGAAAAGATCCTTCAAAAAATGAACGAAGTAGTAAATAAAAGATGCAGGAAAATAAATAAGAAAACGGTTTCATTTAATTGTGAAATTAGTTCAAGCTAATTTTCTTAAAATTCATTCCTCCTGTTTTAAGCAAACATTTTGAATACATAATAATTTACTTTAGAAAAAATAATACAAAGAAGGAAACTTTGCATATATATATGTTCATTGTGCGTGCATATAAACTGACAAAATGATACCAAATTTTTATATTTTGTACTTGCTTTAACATGCTAACGCTCTTCACAAAACTTGATAATTCAATATTACAATAAAAATTGTTCAGAAGAAAAATTCTGCCATGTTTACTAGGACAACATCCATCTACCAAAAAAAAAAAAAAAAAAAAATATGTTTATATAATTTTACGAGAGAAGGAACTCGGCTTTCCGCTTGGATGAGCCAGTCGGTGGAAAAATTGAACGCTCGGCGAAACTAACTTTTTACATTTCGTGTGGTGATATTTTGGCGTGCGCCATTAAGACAATTTCAGATTTTATTTCGTAAGACTTTTTTTCTTGTTTCGATTCTATTGTTTTTCTTTCCTTCTATTGTCTTTTGAAACGTTAGTTGAATTACTTGCTGCAGCCTTTTATGGAACAATAAAATTCCTACTTTTATACTCAGTATCGCTTCATTTTTTTATAAAGTCGTATATGCTGAGAACATACTTAGATGATTATTGACATCGGCACATTTAAGCAGATCCTCAGTGACGTTAAAAAGTTGTGATGGTGAAAACTGTACCATTTGCAAGGTGGGAAAAAGTGTCTGAGAAATGAACTTCCTTCACTTCATTTTTTATGAAGCCGAGATGCTGAGAACATATACAGTCATTGGCATCAGCAAGTTTAAGCAAGTATTCAAACGGCGCTATAAAATCTGTGATGATGGAAAACATGTCGCGTCCAAGGGAAAATAAAAATATGACAAAAGCAATTTAGATTTCATCCATTTATTTCTGGATCTAAAGCTCTAGTTGAAATATGTAAGAAAAGTGGATGCTGTTTACTGCATTTACTAGAATATTACTCCCTTCCTTTTCACCAGTTTTGTCGTACTAAAATCAAGAGGGAAAATTATACGAATAATTTAATAATTTGGATTTTAGTAAAAGTAAGAAATGAAAAGTATTCATGGTGAAGTACCGGTAAATATCAGAATATTATTTTTTTAAACAAACTTGCATTCCAATAAGAAAGCATTGTAATATTTATATTACCAGTATGTAATAAGGTATCTTCATGCATATTTTTTGTATCTTCAATCTCTTACTGTTGCCCACTTATGCTTCGTAGGCCTCAAATCATTTAATACTGTCCTTTTCGTCTGATAGGGTTTGCAGATCGTTGACACGGTCATCGTCATAATTCAGTGTGTCTTCGTAAGTGCAATGATTTTCAGAACTGTTATTAGCATTAGATTTCCTCGTTTTCTTGAAAATGTTCACGATTATTGCTTCATCGTTCAGAGATCATGCGCTTAAAATCCGCGATAAAATGAATTAGTAAGATGAAAATAACCACTGTGTGGACGGTATTTGGGACAAAGCCTGAATCTTCTAGAATTTGAATTTAAAAAAAAAAAAAAAAAAAAAAATTCTTCAATCTATCGAATCTTCCGAATAATTCAAATCCTTCATATAAGAACAGTAATGTGTATGTGTGTGTGAGGAGGTTGGTACTTAAAAGTTTTAATTAAAGCAAAATTTGAAATCTGCGTTTAACCCTTTCACAGTGAAGTCGCCCGTATCACAGGTGCAATCACATATCGGAAGGTCGCCCGAACGCCTACATCTATTTTCTACCTGGTGCTTTCCCCCATCAAGACAGTGTGTTGCTCATTGGTTTCGGAAAATGTTAAATGACATGCCAATTATCCTTTTAAAGCGACTGAAGTAGGTCTTTTATTTGCATACACGTTCCCCCTCCTTTTTTAGCTTCAACATTTAGCTATTGCTGCTCACAGTTGCAATCTTGTCCTAAGAAAAAATTGCACACAGCGAGTGAAACTGCACTAAGATCCCAAAGGAAGAAGTAATCACTTCACTTAAGTAAATTATTGGTAACGCTTTAGCATTACACTTGTCAGGAAGGCAAGAAATCCATTCCAACAAAAGTTCGTATACACAGGCGTTTCCGATGTTTAACCGAAATAGATTTTGGCCTCTATCGACGCGAAAGAATTAATAAAACATAATTTTAAGAGTACATTTTTTAAAAATATGTTTATCAAAAGATTTGCTAAGGAAATTTGATCAATGAAATACATAAAAAATTGAATTTTGAAGTGTTTTTTAGTCCAAAGGGGCATTTTGCCCTGAAAAACTATTAATTTCGTTTTGGCGTTTTTTTGTTGCCACCAAATATTAGAGCCCTGTATTGTATTTAAAGAAATTAAATAATGAAGAATCTGCATAAATAGATGTGTGTTTCTCGCATTGTGATAAAAAAAGGTACATAGAGTCATCAAATTTTGAATAACGCAATCCTCCACCGAATATGGGCATCTGGAATGCCTAATTTTGAATTTGTTTTATTATCTATTTCATATTTTGTCAGACATTAAAGAATTTTTGATTAACAAACTCAACAATTTCAAAGCGAGCAATGGCAACACTGTACGAAAAAAAAACATTTTTTATCTCGAGCGCGTGAGACTGTGTATCGGAAATTCTAAAGATATGCTCATTTTAAAATTATTTTGCCACATTGCAGTTGAACTGAATCTTATGGCTTAAGACATGATATTTAGTAAATAAAGGTAACCCACAAAACGTTAAAAAAATGCCCCCTTGGGCGTAATGTAAAATCTGAAGGCTTTCAGATTTTTTTTTTTTTTTTTTTTTTCAAAGGAAATATTTGAGTGACCTTTCAAATTTTTTACATTTTTAAGTCAAAGAGCATACAGAGGGGAAGGAATTAAAATTATGGATTATTTAGATTAGATAAGCATACTAGAGCTTTCTGTCAAAGGGTGCGTATGCCTTCATGGAGGACTTTCTAAAGAAAATTGACTCTTATTCACATTATGCATGGGGAAAACTACGAAAACTCCCATGAAGCCAGGAAAATCATTAGATTTAAACTCGAGTTGAACTACAGCTGTTTAACAACTTCACCACTCGGTCGCTGGTGGGAATAAAAGAGACGGAATCATTTCAAAAATTGACAGCGATAAACATTAATAATGGAATTCTAAATTTTGTCTAAAGATATATTCCTGTGGCCTTTAGGCCACTCACGAGGTGATACTAGATATAAAGGTCCACTAAATTGGATATTTCTTTAATATGAATAAAAATTATTTTTAGAAAGCTTTTGAAATGTTTAACAATTTTCTAGATTAGGATTCAAAACAATAGAATAGTGAGGGGAAAAAAAGAAGAGAGAAAAAGAGAAGTCCGAATTTTCGAATCTGGAATTTATTTCAAGGTTTGATTATTTGGATTACTGCAAAGCACCTGAGTTCTGTCTGCTTACGAAGAATGATTGCCTTAGTGAAGGAAATTATGGAGTAAGGTTGCTCGTATTTGTGTTACTCAAGAAGAAAATCATGAAATTTTTCGTGCAGCCCTGCTCTATCTTTTACCTAATGATGTTTTGTTTATTCCTTGAATATCATGAGTATCTCGATACTTTCATTATTTTATCATTTCTATGAAACCTGGATTATATAATGAAAATGGATTATTTGATATTTCTAAGCATACTCGTACTGAGGTTATCTGTCTAAGGTTATCTTTCAAGAGAACTAGCTCGAATTCGCATTTCACTTTAGCAAAAAAAAACCTCTAAAACATGCATTCAGCCAGCCTGTTGTACAGGATTCGAATCTGAACCGAACCACCAGCTTTAAAAAATTTTATCTACTCAACCCCTACCATTATCAAATAAACTAAACTTGATCTGTTTACAAATTATTTTAGACCCCTAATTATTAGTTAAGTATTTAACTACATGAGATAAGCAGCTTTTTAGGTGCGGGAGATAGTCGAACTGTGATTAAAAAGTCTTATTCATGACCTTTCAGACTGAACAGAAAATTTCTAAGGTCATTATTAAGAGCAGCTGGCTTTAATTACATACCTAAGCTAGGAAATTTCACCCTGATTGTCAGCACCACAATTCTGCATGCTTTTTATAGCTATGTTGAACTATCTGTTGATTTTACTCGATAGTTGATCAAAATCAGATTAGTTAACGAAACTAAATAAATGCAAAATACACGAAATCAGATTACTTTGACACAGCTGACATCCCTGATGGACCTGGTTATATTTACGTCAGTGGCGAAGTGATTACGAAAATTCCAATAGATATCGCTTAGTCTATGGAGAGGAAATGGAAATTAAATTTATTAAATTTGTATAAAGTTATTTATCCCGCTAATCCTGGCTCTTTATGTAACTGGAGTAAAACTAAAAGCAAGCTGGAGAAGTTAGATGATTGAATAAATAAGCATAAAATGATTGGCTTCCTCATAATTAGAAATATTCAAGTTGGTGCTGTGGTACCTGTGGGTTTTATATAGCCCAGGTAATATCATGCAACCATTTCACTTGTATCTGTTGGAAAAGAATTATATGCGAAAATACTACATTCTCATGATTTTATATTAACGGTGCTAGATAAAAGACCTGTCATAAGCAGCTAAGGGATCTCAATGGGCTAGCAATTACCTATAGGTCGGATTTTAGGTTAAAGAGGGAGCTGTTACAGTAATATATTGAGGGGGAGTTTTATTTCATACCCAAGGCCTAATTACAGTCTAGCCAACAAGATGAGAAGCTAGGGCCCTAGTTTTAGGGGCCTCCACATTATCCCACGTATACATAATTTATGATAATCCTTATTTCTTTCATCTACCTAAAGGCCAGGTAAGTAAAATATCTGACTGCTAGTTGTTCGACCCGGGCTCAAATCCCAAAGAACCGGCTAGCTGCATGGGAATTTTGGTGATTTTAACCAATATTTAGCGTGAATACGAGCCAGTTTTCCTTAGAAAGTTTTCCACAAAGTCATCCCTTCCCTTTAGTCAGGAAGTCTGTTTATGTGTTTTGAAGTAATCCACCAACTCCAAATCCAAGCCTAATTTTTCTTCATTAAGAAAAAGAGGCGCTTTTGCTTCTGAAAGGACGATATGCTTTGAGACCCAAAATATTTTAACTGAGCTGTAGCCACGTCTGCTTATAAAACTTCTATGTTTCAGCTTCCCTCCAGAAAAGGATGCATGTACACAGTATCTGTGAAATATATGTTTCAGCTATTATATGCAACATAAAAAATTCCACTGACTGTGGTATGGGAGACTACATAACCTATTCGGTAACTATTTTCAAACTTTGGGAAGCAAAACAAAAAGAAAACTGGAAGTAACGAACGGATTATGCATCTCTTAGATAAACTGCGAGCAACGGAGTACTATGCATAAAACGTCCGATTGAAGCTCTATGATTGGTTTGTTCGATTAAGCATGAAAAGCACGTGCGGGCTGTCATTCTAAAGGAACTGATGCCTTCGTAGTGGACCTTCTGAGAAACTAGCTCATGTCCACCTTACACATGAGAAAACCACAAGAACACTCACGCGGCCAGCCCGTTAACCGGAATATGAACCCGTATCGAAGTACGAGTATTCAGCGGCTTTATTATTCGGTCACTGGTGAATTTATATAAGCTTATGAATGATTGAAATTACTTAACGAAACTAATCTGAAATGAGTTTTTTTCTTCGTTCGTCTAGCGTTAATTCTCTCTCGCACTCCTTTTTTTCCCCATGATAGAAAAGGAGGAGAAAGGAGGGGAGACGAATAAAATAGTTAAAATTGAAATATTCCTAAAACTTCTGATCTAAATTAAATCACTCTTCCCCCATAAAAGATCAGGAAAATCAAAATTGAAAATTTTTCAGACAGCGTAAAAGAAAAATGATTTGATTGAAATATGAGAAAGAAAGCTATCAAATTTCGGAGGTATGAAGAATAATAGCGCGCATCTGCAGCAAAGTTGTATGCTTAAAATAATTAAACTCAATTCAGATTTAATTTAGCAGTGTCTTAAAGAATTCGAAAAGGGTTTTTTTTTTTTTTTTTTTTTTTTGGTACAATTTCAAGCTGAAAACGAGATTTATTATAATTCTCAGCAATTTAATAATAAAATAACAGTTGCAATTTCTTTGTAAGATTTTTCAAGTTAATGGTCTTCGCAATTCTTTAATTCAGCTCATTATAAAACTTGATCATATTCAATAGCATTGAAGTCAGCTTAGTAATGTCAGCTTCGAATTCAGATGGCTCCCCATTTTCATCAGGAGAAGACCTGCTCATTTTTTACTTTATTTAGGCAAGGCAAAAACGAGAGCTATCTGTTTAAGAGAAAGGATGCTTTCTTGGAGGACTTTCTGATAGAAATTAGCTCGTACTTACGCTACACATTAGGAAATTCCCTAATAAGCCCAAGCAATAGTCTACTTGCTAAGAACCAGACCCGGTTGAACTACCAGACCTCAGCTATCTTACCCACTTAAGGGTTTAGTTTAGGTTAGCCGTGGTAGAAAAAACATCTGGTATGCAGACATGAAAATGAAGAGAACACCCAAAATATTGTTAATGTATTTTTCAGAAAAGGTTAATCTGGAGATGTCCCATCCGTGTTTCTAAAGTTTTCCAGAAACAGAGTAAATTTAAACAAGCACACTAAACATGTTTCTAATTTATGGTCTTTCTCTAAACTCTAAAGACAGAATTACTGGTATGCTCATAACAAGATTTTTTATTTTTGATTTAAGGGAAATAATAAAGCTTTCCCCACAAAACTCATTAGCATAAAGTATGCCACATCTACTCAAATCGGTTCTGCTATGACGCATGTTTTGTGAAGCATAACAAAAAAATTACTGTTAATGACTGGAGGGACATGTTTTTTTTACTTTGTTTTAATCATGATTTTAAATAAATGAAACTGTATGATGCATGGAATAAAAGGGCAGTCTACTTTAATGTGTTCAGACGCACATAAGCTATTCCAGATAAATTACTTCTTACAGTTCTTGTGTTCGTACTTTTGTATTCATTCGTCAATTTTAAGATACTAGTTGCAAAAATTTTAATAATAATGGATCTTCAGTTCAGTATCCAAAGTTTATCATTACACAGAAGTTATTAGTATAAAAAATTATAATACTTAAAATCAGTATCTATTAGCGTTAACTGTGAATTATGGAAGATGATATAATTATTGAATTAATTAAAGAAATTAGACAAACAGTTTCTGGCAATGTATCAAATAGGTGTGATTATAGTTATTAATAATTTATTACTGAAATTTACTTATTATTTGTATAATAAATTATCACTTCATTGAAAATTCAATTTTTCTCATAAATTTTAATATCTTAAATATGAAAAAAAAATATTTTTAATAGATTCTTAAAATGGCAAATGTATTTCTCCTTATGGTGTATGGATGACTGCCTGTAAAATAATAATAATAATTCATTCAGAATAATAATAATAATGAAACTTGTTGCTTGAAGTATAAAAATACGAAACAATTGCCAAAGGAAGAAGCATAATATGCCAGTCACACTGTCAGTCCAAACACAAAAATATCATGCTTAATGAAAATAAAATCAGTTTGTTTTTAGATAAATACTCCACAAATGCATGCCTTCTTGGGGCAGTGTATTTTTTTTTCCGAAATTATAATTGCTTATAAAACAGCTTACAAACTATATAAATTTAGAGTTTCAGTAGTAATTTTGTAATTGATCTATTTAGTTTTTATTTTTAAACTGAATTTAACTAACTCATATTAAATTTTACTTTAAGTAATTACTATTTTTAAATTTAATTCGTTTAATTTTAATTTCAGGTAATTTATTTAGAGCTTATTTTATTAAATTTGTTTAAATATGCAAAATAATAACAATATCAACTGCAGTTTATATAGATTTGTAACATGTTTTCCTTCAATTCTTACACTGTTTAAAACTTTTATTCGTTAAATAAAAGTACTCATTAATTAATTTTGTAAAAAAGTATCTATTGTCTTTGTAATGGGCGTACCATTTAAAAGAGAGAGCAAAGGTGGATTCCTATTATTTAATTATAGCAATGTACTCTAGGGCTATCTGCCTAAGGAAAGGGATGCCTTCGTAGAGGACCTTTTAATGTAAACTGGTTCGTATACAGGTTACACATGAGGAAAACCACAAAAACGAACACGCAGCCAGCCCGTTTGCGGGGATTCGAGCCCCAGACCAAACTATCTGTGTTCAACGAATTTACCTCTCGGCCGCTGGTGGGTCTCAGCAAAAGGTGGACTAATGGTCTTCGCTTCATTATTCTAAACGCTAATATAGCAAAATAATAAAAGAAATTTGAAAAACGGAAACTTAGAAAAAGAACTTACTTTCTTCTAATCTTACTTCTAAACTTTCTTGGCACCTTAGATGGCTAATTCGCCAAGAGATCTTACTAGCTATTATGATGATAGCAAGCACCATGTATTCAGTGGAGAGGCATTGAGGATTTCCGTTTTTAATTCAAACTCGAAAAATAGTGCATTCAATAAGAATGTCTTTAAAAAAAAAGTAAAGTTCCTCCTCCCCCCAAAAGAAAGAAAAGTTTCCGTAAAGATTAGAGAGACCTTTTTTAGAAGGAAAATCTTTAACGTGATACATTTTATGCGACAAAATCGAAACAGGAAAATATTTGGACTTGGTGACATAACTTCTTAAGCATGAAAACTTCTTGAAACAGGGAATTCTTAACGAGGTTTTACTGTACTTTGAAATTTTGAATGAGATATGTGTGAGGAAATATTATCCTGTTTTCGAAGCATAAATATTCCCTTATATAAATAAATAACTGCATAAATCAAATATTCTTCTTTCACGTCATATGCGTCATTCATAAATGTGTGCTGTTATTTCATTTCTAATGTAAAAAGAAATTATTTTCTTCTTTATCAGAAATGAAAAATATATTGCGATCTTCATCAATTAAAACATTATATTTGCAAATTCATTTGTAATCAGCCACCATATGCTTTTCTCAGTGACAACCTACAGATTGCACTGATAGTATAATTGCATTCTTGAGGTAGTTTTTATTTCCATCACTCAACACCCACAGTTTGGTAATGGAAATTAGAACTGCCTCGAAAACACAAAGTAAAAAAACATCTTTCCTGAAATGTAGTCTGATCAAAAGCTATAGCGTTAGTTCTGTGTAATCCAAGATAGCTAAAGCGGAAAGCATGAGCTGAAGACACTATTTGCCCGATGAAATGCTTTGGAGGGCTGCCGGGAATTTGCAAGCTGGTGCAAGGCCGCCCGCTGTCACGAGAGAGCTGAATGTGCATCGTAGTGTGATTAACAGGCTGTGGAATAGTTACGAAGGGGAACAAAACCTTCGTAGAAGACATGGTTCCGGACCCCGGAAGATTATTACACCAGCAGACGATCGCATCCTGTTGCTATGTGCAAGACGCTGTAGATCACTAACAGCAGGACAACATGTGTCGCATCTCTCTGCTGCTGTAGAACAGACCATATCTCGCCACACTGTGTCGCGTCTACTGGATGAAGTTGGGCTGTACGTCCGATGACCTCTGGTTTGCGTTTCTTTGTCCCCATCGCACGTCAGAGAGTGGTTGAATTGGATGCGTTAACATCGCAGTTGTACAACAGATCAGTGAGGTCATGTACTCTTTATGGATGCTTCTCGATTTAACTTCCAGAACTATTCCCGAAGGGCAATGATATGGGGAGAGCCGCTTACACATTAGCGGGAACAAACATCGTCGAAAGAGATCATTACAGAGGAGGAGGCTTACTTGTATGGGTTCAGATAGCAACGAACGGCCGCACTGACCTCTACGTGATTGCTGGTGATTACGTCACAGCCGTTCGATATCGATACGAAATTCTACACCCTCTTGTGCGGCCTTTTATTGCTGCAATGGGCACCGACGCGATATTTATGGACGATAAGGCCGCCGCATAGAGCTCGTGTGATGCGGAGTTATCTGGAGGCTGAAACCATTGCACATCTTTCGCGATCTGCTAGATCACCGGATCCAAATTCAATAAAACATGTGTGGAACATGTTGGGACGACGGATAGTGGGTCGCAGTGTGCGCCCAGGTACCTTCCACGAGCTCCGACATCCGTTACTGTAGAAATGGGCGCTACTGCCATAACAAGCTGTCAACGACACTATTACCTTGCTTCGCAGTTGTCAAGCGTTTCAGCTAGACGGCACTCTACCCGTTATTAGCGTCATGTTTCCATTGCACATTCCTCCGACCCTTTTCGTCTTTCGCTATGTGATGGTCGTAATACATGTGTTTTTTGCATGTCTTTGCTTTATTGTTTGCTATATGATCTCGTAATGCCACAGCAACATCGTGGATCAATTTCACGCATATCCATTAAATCGTTTTTGCTTTTGTTACTTATTTTTTAAGCAAGAGTGTACTTTTGACAATGGAATTTGATTAATAGATTTCGTTATTTAGGCGACTACGACTAAATCATTTGTGATATAAAATTGTAGGTGAATTTTGGAAAGACAATTATTTAATCTCATGTTCCCATTAAACTATATGATAAAGTCTTTTTTGTCCTTTTAATTCATTACTGATTTAATGGGTTTTAAATAAAAGCGTATTTTATTAAAACTTTTTTTACTGTTCTTAATTTCATCTTTTTGGGCTCAATGACACGTTATCAATGAAATTATTCAACAAAAAAGTCATTTTTAACAATGAAAAATTATCCTTTTACTTGCAAGAACTCTGTTAATTGAAATGACTACGTTAAAATCTCATGTAAATTTCATTTAAAAGATTTTTTCCGCTTTATAAGATTGAGCAAATACTAGAATTTTGAGTTTTAGTTTGTTCAAACGAAGATATGTGCGAAAAATCGATTCATCATTAAATTTAAAAAAATTTTAAATAAGCTTTTTAAAAAAATCGCTGCATCTTATTGTATTGTTTTCTACAATGATTGTGTGCGGAAAATTCGAGTTCGATAGCTTATCCGGCAATAATTCAAAATTCTGCGGTACAATTTTGACCATTTTGACCATTGGTAGACACCATGGGGGAGTTAAAATGAAAGCTTACAAAAACGCGACTAGTTTTTATATAATTCTAGAAAACCCTCTAATTTATATATTTTTATCATTCTTGTTTACGGAAACGGGACAAGACTCTTGGATGAGACAAGTTTGTTTTATAAACCTTAATGTTTCCAAATCTTTAAAACAGATTTAATTTTGGATGTCAGAATTTTCAAAGAATATGATAAGTCAAAGAATATGATATTACTTACCTTAATAAAAGTAAGAAAATCAGTTTTAAAAAGAAATGCTGGGGAAAGTGCATATAAACTTATGAAATGAAGAAAATTATAGTGATTTGGCAGATTTCATTGTAAATAATTTTAAACGTTAATCAACCCTTAAATTCCGCTTCTTTTTTAGACTAATGAAATCTACAATAAATACGAAATATCAATAAAAAATGGGGACAGAGAAATAGAATACTTTTGCAAATAATTTTTTGCAGCAATGGGAGTAACGTAGTGACATCATAACTTTGACCTACGTTCGGAAGCAGTGGTGAAAGCGCCAAAATTTTCCTCCTGCTGCTTCATACTGGAGCAATTTTTTTTTAATGTAGAAAATCCTCCAATTAATATCATTTTGTTATTGTTGTTTTAAAAGGGAGCGAAATAATTGATTTATTCTGGGAAAAGTTCAAATCTTTGTAAATGATGCACTTTTAGATGTTAAAATTTTGAAAATAGACGTCAAATAAATAAATTCTGCTACAGACATCAAATTGTCGGGGAAAAAACCGAGCTATTTTCAAAAACTCACCCCAAAATTCAGAGCTTACGTTAAAAAAATCGTACAATTTTCGTAATTTTTTTTTGAGGGGAGGGGAACTATATCCTATGGTGCAAGCAGTAAAATTCTCAGATTTTTACCATATTCTTAAAACGAGTATCTGTACTTAAATTTGTTTCAACATTAAATCTCAAAAAACTCTAAATCGAACTTTGAAACAAATTGCTTCACTACATTGTATTATCATCTACAAGCAGTGTGTGGGCAAAATTTCAGCTTGATAGTTTATCAGTAAGTGGTTTAAAAGTCGATGACAAACTTTTGACCTTAGCAGCAAATAAACATCATGACTGAACTAAATAAAAGATTATAATAAAAATTAAAGAAGATCAGCAACATTAACATCACTTATAGATTAAGTGTTTCACTTAAAATTTGAAACAAGGTTTTCCTGAAACAAATTTTTAGTATAATGGAAATCTGAAGTGGATATTCGGATTCTGAATCCTCTTGCACTGAACCTAAATTAAGGAATCTAAGTTTCCTGTAGCTATACCTAGGTCATCATATAACCTCCTTGAAGCGGAAATATTAGAATTTTTAAATTAAAGTTTTTTTTCATAAAAGAATCAATGATGATATCTTTAGCACCGAAAGGATATTTAAGTAATTTTGCACAGCTGTCATAATTTTTGTCATTTAACTGAAATATAGATACTATATCTACAGCTCCTCCAGTCAAATATTTTTTTTTTCAATTTTCTAAAGCGAATGATTTTGATGAATAGTACTTTCAAATAAATTCCAAAATTCTTTCCACTCTTTCGAGTCTCCTGAATACGGTTTAGTAAATTAAGGCATTGACTTCGAATGGCGATAAATTTGCCGTTTAAATGGATTCGCGACTTCACTTGGATTCACTTTGGACATTCCACTTTGGATTGAGGGCAATATTCTTTGTGATACTAAGTTATCAAATCTTCCTTCCTTCTCAATAAGCGTTTAATTTTGTTACAACACCTGATATAGTTTTTTCTCAACTAAATTTATATCAGTTAAGTTCTCAGTTTGACTATATAGGGATTTTAATTTATTCGTTTTTTCAACTAAAACATCTAGATGCTGAGTCAATGGTTTAGTTATATGTCCCATTTTCATTTGCTAAAGAAACATCAATTTTACAAATAGACTTTGTAGTGTTACTTCGCTCAACAGTTCATTTCCGTTATAATTTCCCAAAACTTTCCTCAGAAGCCATTTTTTTTTACATTAAAGATCCTACCCAAAGTGATCTCAAAAACAAATTAAAACAAATTTATAAGTTCAAAAGCAAAACACTTACCTTTAATTTTCGTGAAAATTCTGGAAATCTCTTAAGTCATCATCTTTGTGACCTTTTGATTTTACTTCTTGCACCAAACAATGAATATTTATTTACCAGCATTCCATTTTTAAAACTTGTGTATTAAACCATAGGTCGTAGGATGTTATTATTATTATTATTCCAAAATTTGTCTACATTTTCCATCGTTATTTACATCAAACAATCCGAAGTACTATGGGAAATATAAGCAACATTTAGTTAACAAAATTATTTAATAATTGCAGAGTAGTTCACATGTGATATTCTTTACATGTGAACCACCCCGCACCCTGTTTTATCACTGCATGGCAAAAATTTCTTCTTGTACAAAACATCCCCCTCTAACGGCAGTGCAAAATTAGCCTTAGGGATTTCTCAATATTATTTCAAACTATTTCTAGGCAGGAATGTTATGCATTTAATATAATATTATGTAAAGAAAATTTTTATTCATATACACTGGTTATCATAAATTAAGGAAAAATCACGATTACTGAAAAAGTTACATGTACAATTTTATGAAACTTACCCACAATATACAACACATAGTAAGGTATCAAATAACATAAAAAGAAATTTCCAGACAATATTGTAGTATAGAAATTAGCACATGTATAAAATGAACAAATCGAAGGTGTCAGTTTGCTATAGGAAAAGTACCTTCAACATGGAATATGATCGCTTCTAGAAGCAATAAAGCACATGTGCGATGCTTTCAGACATGCGGTCTATCCGTTCCATAGAAAGCGAGAGCCATTGCTCTTGCAAAGCAGTTGCAAATGCGGCAAGTGTCTGAGGGGGCGGATTGAGAGCAGCTAGATGTCTTCCTAAAGCATCCCAAACGTGTTCGATAGGATTCAAGTCCGGGGATCTAGCTGGCCACTCCATGCGCATAATTGTTTCCTGTTGAAGATAATCATCTACGATGCGAGCCCTGTGTGGTCTTGCGTTATCATCCTTTAACAGGAAAGCATCACGTATTGCCCCGGCATATGGGCGCACATAAGCATCAAGAATGTCATCTCTATAAACCTGAGCATTCACGGTTCCGCTTGGAAAGACGTGGAGGTCTGTGCTTCCACCCAAAGAGATGCCACCCTAAACACAGACACTACCTCTTCCGTATGCATCTCTTTCACGGATGTTTGACGGATGATGATGGGTTCCAGGTTCTCTCCATATCAAATAACGTCTGCTATCGCTTTTTAGACTAAACCTGGACTCATCCGTAAAGAGAACAGCCCTCCATTGATCAGGTGTCCAGTGGACATGTTGTCATGCGCACTGCAAACGGTCCCTCCTATGGCGTGACTTGAGCGGCACGCAAATGGCTGGTCGCCTCGCATACAGACCACCTTCGTGAAGCCTTCTACGCACAGTTGACGGTGAGACCAAACTTCCGGTGGCTGCAGCAAGGGAGGATCTTAGAAGATTCGGAGTAGCGGTTCCATTCCTGCGTGCACATGTCGAATATCGGTCATCGGTGTTCATCGTAGCAGTTGGCCGTCCTTGCCTGAACCTCCTAGATGCCGAATCTGTGGTTTGAAATTGCCTCCAAAGTCTATGAAGCACAAAAGGACTCACATTTAGCCATCTGGCCACTTCTGTTTGACTTTGTCCTGCCTCTAGTCTCCCAATGGCTCTCCATCGTAGTTCTGCAGGCAAATGATGGCTGGAGGTCATTGTTACGAATTGGCTTTCTCAGATTTCTGATGTCACTATCACAGTGAAATATGTGGGCTTGCTCTCAAACATGGACTTATGCTCCTCGCAGATAACGTATTCCGATTGCAGCCCAAATAATTTGCGTATTTCAGTTTTACTCAGCTACTCTTACTTGGCAACATACGTATTCAAATTTTACACGGTTTGGCTTATATTTTAAGGCTATACAGAAAGCAGAAGTCTCCGAGTTGTGAACGAGACACTGTTTTGAGAGCACTTGTGAGTTATTATTCGTATCTATAGTTCCTGACGAATGGCTTACATCTAGTAATTGTAATAAATGTAATAATATTAATCATAATCTTATAATGCCTTATATATCCTAACAGTAACATAAAACAGTACTGTAATAATAATAATGACAATAAGATTAATAACATTGATTGTAATAATAAGTTATGTATATTCTTATGCTCTTTCGTTCAATTCAAACAAGCATAATATAAAAACAAACTGGCGCAAAACGTATATATGGGAGACAGGAGGCATAAAAGATTTAAAACTAACCTAATGTTGCGTGAATGTTTTGCTAATTGGGAGAAGCACTTTTAGGTTTAGAAGAAGGGCTATTAAGCGGAAGATTATGGTAATGTACTTCTACGTTGAAGAGGGTGGAGTGAGCCCGGGAAAATCAAAATTTAATTCTTTACTGGAGAAATAAGAAACATACTAATGGAGTGGATTTCTTGAAACAAGGATATCTAGGATTTTTTAAGCCTTTCAATTATTTAATTTAATTAGCAATCCCTTCGATATTGAATCAAAGTTTACAAATTACGAACTAATTTGATATGTGGATTACATACGTTTGCGTTTCAATCACAAGTGTTCGAAAGCAGACAAGTAATCATGTAGTGATAAACAATAAGCACCGAAGATCATACTTTAAAGTGAATAAATTATCGGTAGATAGCAAAGTGTGATACTTAAATTCCTAAAGCAATGCATAGCACTAAGAAATTAGTAAATCGGTAGCTTCAGCTCTCACAATGGTTCTGGTATATTTATTCATTTAACTATTTTAACATTATTTAATAACAATTAATAAATACAGAATCGTTCATAAATCTTGCATATAGACATCATAGCTTATATTATGACGTAAAGACATAGTTGTAATATTTTCTATTATTAGTTCTAGGTGTTATTTCTACCAATATAGCATATTAACAATAAATATTATGAATAAAAAAGGGCTAAAAACTCTTATTTTTTGTGTCATAATTTGTGCAATATCTTTGCTGTAATATGTAGAATGACTGAATTATACCAATTCTTTTCAGCCTTTTCTTTTGGAGGGTCATTTTATTTCGGATAACTGAAGCGGTGTTTCTCGGTTCAAACAGGACATTAAAAAGAAACCACAGTTTCAAATTTCGTGGATTTCATGGATTCCGTTTTCTTCTGGGCGCCATTTTGAAGCCATTATCTCGATTATATACTAAACTAGGTACTTCTTGGTTTGTATTTGAGTGTTTTTCGAATATTTTAAATTTTCTGTTTGTTGCGATACTCAGATTTCGCAGCTTGATGCGATACAGAAACCAGTTAATGGAAATTACAGGCATTTATAACATGTTGGAAAGTTACAGACATTTATGAAACCCAAAACGAAGGCATTAATTACTCTAGAATTTTCGCTTAAAAAATAAGTGAACAGATTTATATATAAACATTTAAGAAGCTATGAACATATTTTCGTAAAAAAGCAAAAGCTGGATAACCGAAAAACATAAAATTTTATTAAAAAGAGAAGTTTGTAGAAATCTTGTTAATATAGAGATGCAGGTTATTAGCAAAATATTTTGTCTCGTTTTACACTTATTTCTTGGGAAAAACAAATGTTTATTGCAATCATTAAATGAAAGCGGGAACGAATTAGAAAAGTTAGCAAAATAAACTTAAATTGGTTTTTTAGACCTTTTTAAAAAGCTTTCGCGTTTTAAAACAAGAGAATTTTCTTTTAATTAAGAATACCACATTTTGTGTAAGCACCGTTTAAACATTAATCAGCAAATTATGTTTTATATGCAGCTGATTTAAACTGATATAAAATACTTTTAGTTTTTTTGCGTCCAAAGTAATGATTTACTTTTTATTTATTCCATTGTCGGGCACTTAGCCGACTTAGGCTTGGCCACTGTTAAGGCCAGAAGTGCTGGTCACTTTATTGTGGAACGGTGTATAACCTTATTGTGGTAAGAGGTGCTTTCACAAATAAGATGTATATGTGGGCTACCGTTACCTCCTATAAAGCACCTGATAGGTGGCCCATTTTTATCTCCAATGAAGGGACGGAGAATTACAGCCATGCCTTCTCCAGGATTCGAACCCGGGCCTTCGTTACCGCAGTAGGGTACCCTCATCATTATACCGTTTGGACGGCAATTTATTTGGACTTCAGAAGAAATTATGATATCATCAAAGTCAAATAACATAACAAGTTGCTGGTTTTAGTACATTATTCTTAAGCTTTTAATTCATTTAAAGAGAGTCATGATTATGGAATACTAATATATCATTATAGATTTTAAATAAATTCCGGCATTCGATATTGCTTATATGCTAAAATTCTACATCCAGAGACACTTCAAAGTACTTTTGTGTGTTTATGTGCTTCTGAGTACTCAGATGACATCATCATAGTTTGTCATCTATAATACTAAAGTAGTATATAAATAATGTGTATGGTACAAATAATAGGTCAAAATAGTTGATAGTCCCATAACTCTTTAAAAATACTGTCATTGGCACAATGCTACTGCTGCTAATGATGTAATGGTGTCTGGACAGAAGACGTAATAATTTTGCGTTTTTGTAACTAATGCATTTTAAAAATTAATGCAATATAAGTAAATCATAGAATATTATTTTTACACTTGTTTGCTATGAATTATTTTCTTGTGCCCATATAATTTTATGATCATTAACAACCATGAACTTCAGGATAATACAGTCGCACTCAAAATCATGGCCTCAACATTTAAATTTATACAAAAAGACTTACGGAATGCTATATTGTATCATTTATAAGTTATTTAGAATTAAAACTTGTATCCTTTTGCATAATTTTATGCATACTAAGATTTTTTTTAATCCTAAAATTATATATTGTTAATTATCTTAGGTGACATCAACAAATCTGCAAGTTATCAACAACACCGTCTACGTCAGGTAAATTCCGTCCAAACACGGCTCATAATTATATACCCCATGCAAATTTCCAACACCGGAATGCATCTAATATTCAGATGAGGCGCTTTGCAAAGCAGTGGGTTAGGGCCATAAGTACAGATGCTTCTACGAACGCTGGCACGACCAGTTCTCCTGCATTCCATGACCATCAGCAAAAGCGAAAGTAAAGGGGGTAAAGGGAATACCAGGTACAGAAGAGAGAAGAGTTGCCGAGGCACAGTAGAACACTATTCCGGCAACGACCTTAACCACCGGTTGGACAGGTAACGGTCTGAAGCCGACGGAGTTAGTGCCTTCATCTGAGATAAGGTCAACAACCAACTGGCAAGGGCCGTTCACTCTTTCTCCATCAACACCGTAGTCACGCCGATAGAAGAGGGAGAGAGCGTCGACTTCTGTAAGCTGCGGATGCAGTGTTGTGTTCACTGCCTTTGACGGTGCGTTTCCCTTAGGCAGATGAACCTATTCTGGTCAATGGCCCGGTGGGTACTCTTTTTTAAAAGCGTGGAGAATTTTCATCCGTCCTTATCTCAACGCTTCACCACGCTTCGTTCGGGCTGAAACCCGAAATCTCAATATCTTTTCCAAAAGTGCGGACGTGTCGTGAGAGAGTCGGATGGTATGCCTCATTTGCCGTCTATACCCACCCAGGAAACGGTTTGGCAGTTTCAGATCTGATTCCATTACCGGAGTAATGTGTTAGTATGTCATAATTTTCCTAGAGAAGCATAGACAATGCGATTACTTGAATTTTGATCACAGAAATTTCCTGCCTCTTGCTGCTGTTTTCTCTCCGCATCTCCATTCCAGTTCTGCTCTTAGTACTTTGGTTCTAAGAAAAATTATCGTATAGTATATTTTCCGACTGCCCAGAAAGAGTGCTCGAGCTTAGTCCAGTTCCGTTCTTATCAGCTCCTTCGATTGAGGGAAGATCGAATTTTGTACTTTTCTTACCCAAATATGTTTATTAAATTTTGCTAACACAAGAGAAGTTTGGCACTAATTCATACTTTATAGTAAACTGCTTGGAAACAAAAATGTAAAAATCCCCGTAATCCAAAATTACTCTATTATGATGAGTGCAAATACTGCTTAAACTCAATAAATGCTTTCTAAAGAAATATAAATGAGAACAATGTCATGGGAGTTTTGAAATTTCTAACCAGAGTTAACCAAGTAGGAGGTTTAGTTTGAAATGCGTGTTGGTTCGCAGTATTTTATTTTCCACATATTTAAGAGTGCGTTCTCGAATGGGAGTTATTTAAAGTTTGTACAATAACACATATTTCAGATTGCCTTCGATTAACAGCATTCCAGATATAGCACTATCGAAAACAAGTCCAAAATTTTATACATAAAAATTTTAAATTTCGTTTAAGAAACATTTTACCATAGATAACGTCCTTCAATTTTAGAGCTTCAATTTAAGTGTAATACAAGTTAATAAGGAATGATTTTGTGGATGTCCATGTCAAGTAATAAGTCAGTCATCAGTGATATTTTTAAAAACTCCTGAAGGTAGTCAAATACGGGGTGATTCAGATAAATGTGTATAAACTTCTGAGAGGGATAGTTTTCCCAAAGACAAATCCCAATCATATAAGACTATAGAGATAGAAACTCCATTTTCACAGGCTAGCCTACAGAAAGGGCGAGAAATGAAAAACACACGGTAAGAGAGCAAATACTTTTAATTATTAACCAAATATCTGGGGAATTCACTGAGGTTGCAGAAGTTGCTACAAACTACTATACGCGTCTGACATCGTAGCACATGAAATGATATACATTTTGGAAAAATCCTGATGTGTCTTCCAAAGCAGCTGCGGAAAAGCGTGCTACAAGGTCCTTTTTACTTTCAAAGGGGTGTCCTACACCTATCCCTTGATGTAATCTCAGCAGAAGTAAACAAATTGCGTTAAATTAGCTAACTTCTAAGCTAATGAACGGGCCATCAAATCCAATTTACTGATGTCCAAACGTTATATTTGAGTGATGACGGAGGTATGAAGATTTCATTTCTGACCCTCCAATGCTATAAGATTCTGATTTGTCTTCGTGCAACTTAGTTGAGTATACCTCTGCTGCATATTATTCAAGGGGTGACTACCTCTTTACTTAGCTAATGTCATTTTGTCATACAATGGAGTACCTAATTTTATTCTTTTTATTATTAATTATTGACGCATGTGGTATACAAAAAATGAAAATAAGATTGAAATTATGAAAAATAAGTTGAATAATTTGTCTCACGATATTTGAAAATGGACGACATTGGAAAAAAATTAATTTTCTATTTTTCAAACTCATTCGGATTTGGATAGATTTTCATGCAAGGAAGAAATTTATGTTACACTCATTTTTATTGATTGTAATACAAAGAAAGGTTCAATAAGTCAATATTAACTTTATTTCAAAATTAATAAAAGTAAATATTTTTATCGTATGCCGCAAATATAGTTTCGGATCTTTAAAAATCTAGGTACGTGTTTTTGTTGACTACAGGATTATCATAACATTTGATTAATGGGAGCTAAACCACTATCTTGAGCTATTATTTTGGCAAACATATGCCTATGATTTCGAAGTATCAGATTTAGAAGCTGAGAACCCTTTAGCGAGAAAGAGCAATTTGCGATCTTACAAAAAAGAGTTATTGGCTTATGAAAGTCTGTATTTGTAATGGAGACTTAAAATCATTGGTAGAGTGATAGAAATTTAAAAATGTATTTCATTAAACACAATCTACAATGCTCATATTACAGGTCAAAGTACTATATATTACATGCTGCTTTTATACAAAAGATCTACATGCAGCGCTGAAAAAAAAACCTCGTTGAATAATGAGGTTGACTGGTTATTTCCTGTTTAATAGCAATGTACACAAATTAAAAATTTGATTTACCAGTAAGCAGATCGTATCGTGGTTTAAGAGGTAAAATGTTTGAGGGTTAGACTGTAACGGCTCTACTCTAGAAAAGTCTTGCGAAATCGCTAAGTGACTGAACAGTGAAAGATTGATATATTTTTATAATGGCAAAGCACACAAGGACTATCTACCTAAGGAAAAGGATGCCTTCGTGGGTAACGTTTTAAGGGAAACTAGCTCATATTCCGGATACAAACGGGAAAAACTATGAAAACTCCCATCTAGCCGAAATTTGATCCCGGTCATAGTGCCAGTGTTCGGTAGTTTTACCGTTTGGTCACAGTTACGAAATAGAATCGATATGGAAAATGATTTGCTAACCTGTTTGAGCAAGATAATCAAGACATTTACGAAAATGTAAAAGCGTAAGTACACGAAACCATCTCATTGGTAATTCAATGAGAAGTTTAAACTTTATGAAATTTATTAATATCATTTTCTTTATTTATTAATATAGTATGCGATTTATGAACACGAAGATTTAATGTGTAAATATGTATGTTTTATTTTATTCCCATTATTATATTATAATTTCATCTGTATATTCAAGGGACATGCCAGGTACATGTACACATTTCGAATGGGTATGTGAAGTGTAAAAGGAAGAAAACCCTCAGACGAAGGCAGTCATTGTCATCGAGTTACAAGTGACTGCATGATTCTCCTGTCGATTGTTAATGATATGAAAAGCAGGTCGTATAATTTATTAATTTATGTACCTAAATAGTACCTTTATAATACACAGTCCAGTCACATTAATGTGACCATCTGTCAAAAGCCAGAATAACCACCTTTCGCAGAGCGGACTGCTGCGAGACGTGCAGGAAGAGAGTCACATAGGTCCCTGAAGGTGTTCTCTGGGATGTTGAGCCATGCCGACTCTAATGCCGTGGCCAGCTGCGCTAGACTACGCGGTTGAGGATCCATGGCGCGAACAACTCGATCGAGATGGTCCCACAGATGCTCGATTGGGTTTAAGTCAGGTGAGTTTGCTGGCCAGGGGAGGACGGTAAACTCATCCTGGTGCTCTTCGAACCACGCACGTACACTGGCAGCTGTATGGCACCTCGCATTGTCCTGCTGGAAGATGCCATCATCCTGAGGAAAAACAATGCGCATGTAGGGGTGAACATGGTCCGCAAGGACAGATGCGTACTTGTATTGATCCATTGTGCCTTCCACAATGATCAGTGAACCTAGAGAATGCCAGGAAAACATTCCCCAGACCATAATGCTCCCGCCTCCAGCTTGGACCGTTCCGGCAATGGTTGCAGGGTGGTTCCTTTCAGAGGTTTCACGCCTTATACGCCAACGTCCATCTGTCCGATGGAGCATAAAACGCGATTCATCCGAAAACGCAACCTGTCGCCACTCAGTGGACGTCCAGCTGCTGTACTGGCGTGCAAATTCTAGCCTTCGCCGTCGATGAACAGCAGTCAGCATAGGTGCACGAACCAGGCGTCTGCTTCGGAGGCCCAGACGCAGCAATGTTCGCTGAATAGTACTTTGGGAGACACTTTTGGTAGCCCCTTGGTTCATTTTGGTGGTCAGTTGCTCAACGGTAGCCCGTCTATCTGCCCGAACGCATCTCCGCAACCGTCGTTCGCCTCTGTCATCTATGGCCCGTGGTGCACCACATTTGCCACGTCGCTGATTTTGGACAGTCCCATTTTGCCATGCACGGTACACTTTTACCACGGCGGCACGCGAACAGTTCACAAACTCAGCCGTTTCGGAAATGCTTCCACCCTTGGCCCGAAAGCCAATGATCATGCCCTTTTGGAAGTCGGATAAATCGCTTCGTTTCTGCATTACGCCAACGATTGAAATGTTTTCCGAAGCCCTCACACACCCTTTATATACGCTCAACTGCACTGTGCTGCCACCTTCCTTCTGTGATTGGTTATTTAACTCTGACATGGAAAGTACGTGGTGGTCACATTAATGTGACTGGACTGTGTACCTTTAAAATATATAACCTACCAGTTATATATTTTAAAATTCTATGGAAAGGAAATTATTTACACTTATAAATTGCTATATATTGTCTCAGATTTCTTGATATACGGATTCGAGAATAGTTAATTCAAAATATGCGTAGCATGCGTTTCATTTTTTTGAATTGAAGAGTTCATTAATATAGGACTGACTGTACAATGTTTGGCGTTCAGTTACCAGCGATTTAAAATTACGTTATTATCCTAATCTGATGTAGATCTGATACACAGTCCAGTCACATTAATGTGACCACCACGTACTTTCCATGTCAGAGTTAAATAATCAATCACAGAAGGCAGGTGGCAGCACAGTGCAGTTGAGCGTATATAAAGGGTGTGTGAGGGCTTCGGAAAACATTTCAATCGTTGGCGTAATGCAGAAACGAAGCGATTTATCCGACTTCCAAAAGGGCATGATCATTGGCTTTCGGGCCAAGGGTGGAAGCATTTCCGAAACGGCTGAGTTTGTGAACTGTTCGCGTGCCGCCGTGGTAAAAGTGTACCGTGCATGGAAAAATGGGACTGTCCAAAATCAGCGACGTGGCAAATGTGGTGCACCACGGGCCATAGATGACAGAGGCGAACGACGGTTGCGGAGATGCGTTCGGGCAGATAGACGGGCTACCGTTGAGCAACTGACCACCAAAATGAACCAAGGGGCTACCAAAAGTGTCTCCCAAAGTACTATTCAGCGAACATTGCTGCGTCTGGGCCTCCGAAGCAGACGCCTGGTTCGTGCACCTATGCTGACTGCTGTTCATCGACGGCGAAGGCTAGAATTTGCACGCCAGTACAGCAGCTGGACGTCCACTGAGTGGCGACAGGTTGCGTTTTCGGATGAATCGCGTTTTATGCTCCATCGGACAGATGGACGTTGGCGTATAAGGCGTGAAACCTCTGAAAGGAACCACCCTGCAACCATTGCCGGAACGGTCCAAGCTGGAGGCGGGAGCATTATGGTCTGGGGAATGTTTTCCTGGCATTCTCTAGGTTCACTGATCATTGTGGAAGGCACAATGGATCAATACAAGTACGCATCTGTCCTTGCGGACCATGTTCACCCCTACATGCGCATTGTTTTTCCTCAGGATGATGGCATCTTCCAGCAGGACAATGCGAGGTGCCATACAGCTGCCAGTGTACGTGCGTGGTTCGAAGAGCACCAGGATGAGTTTACCGTCCTCCCCTGGCCAGCAAACTCACCTGACTTAAACCCAATCGAGCATCTGTGGGACCATCTCGATCGAGTTGTTCGCGCCATGGATCCTCAACCGCGTAATCTAGCGCAGCTGGCCACGGCATTAGAGTCGGCATGGCTCAACATCCCAGAGAACACCTTCAGGGACCTATGTGACTCTCTTCCTGCACGTCTCGCAGCAGTCCGCTCTGCGAAAGGTGGTTATTCTGGCTTTTGACAGATGGTCACATTAATGTGACTGGACTGTGTATATGTTTTATTTACTAACATAAATTGAATGAAGATGACATAAAAAAATTCAAGGTGAAAATAAAAGTTTATTTTAAATATATTAACCTAAGACCAAGTGAGTGAGAAGGCAGAAATGTTAATAAACTACATATGATCCATTTAAGAAGTTTTCTTAAATTATTTTGTTCTCTTCAGCATGATATTAACTGTTTCAAGAAGTCCTTTACGAAAACATCTTTTCCCTCAAACAGATAGCTCTCGGGTTCTCTGCCGCAATAATCAACCAAATGTAAACTCAATATTTCCCTCCATCGTCTTTCTCAATTTTACTTTTTCTGTCTGAAAAATATTTAGTCTTTTGTTGTTAACTATAAAACTAAGTTAATATATCTGGCAAGTTCTGGTTCGACTGGATTCTGGTTCGATGTCCTATGCAGGGAGAGGGGAAAAAAAGGAAAAGAGAAAAAAAAAAACTGCAGATAATTTATTAGGTTTAGCAACACGTATATTCCCGCTTTTCAAGCTTACGGGGCAATTTTACAATAAAGTTTTACATTTGTTAACGCATCCTCATTCAGGAACTTGAATCGTTCTATTATATGCGAAGTATTTTTTAATGCAAGTTAAGAAATCAGCTCCAAAAGTCTTTTTAAGATTCCTCTATCTATTTGGACACTGAAAATAATTGCGGTGCTTTTGTATTATCAAGAGTTCAATTTTAGTTTTTAACTTGTGATTGCAGCGGATAATTAAGCAGCATTTGTCGTTTTAAACTGCAACTTCTTTTTAAAAAAGTGTAATTGATATGCAAAGGAAATACCTGGAAAAATTTGAATGTAAGAAAACTACTGGCATATGGACGGGGAGAAGGAAAATCAAAATTTATAAAATCAGAGCAAAACAGTAGCAACTACAATTACTAATTTTAAACAAAATTGTAAGAAAATGACTCAAAATTCTAAAAGCTCCACCGCTTTAGCTATTACTAACATTAAAGCAGATTTGGCAAATAAAAAGTGCTAATAGAACGCTAGAGTTATAAATACGTAATAATTTTATATTTTAAATAACTAAATGCTCCGTAAAGGGAGGAAGGCATAAATGAATATTATTTATGAATGAATATTAATATAATAATAAATATTAATATTTATGTTTTTTCTATACAGCGGCTACTTTGTTAGATTTGAGAATAGACGCAAATAAATGATATAAAACTTAGAGGCAGCGCCCAATGTCGAATCCTAAAAATATTTGCTAGTATCTCCCATTTATTGAAAGGAATTGAATCTGACACACAGAAATATTTAATGGGGATAGCTCTGAGCTTGATAATAATCATAAAAATCTTGAACTTTCAAGAGGTTTATTGAATACCATTCAGCCAAACATTTATACCTATTTTTGAAAATTATAATTGACAACATAAATAAACAGAGTGATGACAATAAAAAATAGATTTATCATTTAAGGAATCTAATAAAATGGTGTAAGAAAGAGCTAAAGTTTTTCAGCTTCTGGAAACTGACATATGGCGAATCGAAAATACATAGCAAAATTGCTCAAAATTTAATATTACAGAGTTTTGATATTACATCTGCGTGGAAGAAATTAACAAAGTCAAGTGATATTTACTTTTAATAAATATAAAAATGTTTCTTTAATCATTTTTTAAACATGACAGTTGACATAGGAAATCTACGTTTTTATTTTTTCATTTATTTTATTTAATTTTTAAAAATTGTCTGCTTAATAATATTGCGGCTGTGGAATTTAAATTCTGTGTTTTATTCTGAAAAACACGTTTTCAATCAAACGGAAAAGAAGCACACCAATATAAATTTTAAAATCTTACATTAGTACTATTTCGCAATTTTTTCCTGAAGAAGAGAAGAATCGGTTTCTGATTGCCCTCGAAATGTATTTAGTTTATTCAAAAACTACGTCTAAGATTGTTCTCTTGACTAAATTTTAACTCCGTTCATTTACGATTGATTACGGATCCATTTTCATTTAAGAAGATTTTTACGGATTTTTACGGATTATGAACTTCAGAAAATAACTTCTGACTCTCTCATGTTGGTCTAGTCGAAATGTATTTTTGCCGGCTTTGGAAATATAACGGATAGCTTTTCAGGAAGTGCAAATCACTACATGTAAATGTTTTCTTTACTATTTTAAAACTAAATTCCTCCGAAGTACTTCCAAGCTTATAATAAATTTTCAGCCGTAGGATATAAGATTATACTTGCAAACCGCTTCAGAAACTCCATTTGCTTGTGTTTTGTGGAAGATAAATAGATGAATTTTTCGAAGCGCAGTGAGCAGCTTGGAAAACCAGAATTCCAAATCTCTCTTTATTTTCAACTCTGCAGAAGAATTTCATTTAATATTTTATTCAGAGACTTACGCCTATTTCTGTGACCATTCCTAAATTAAAGTGATTATCGTGCTCGTTAAAACTTTTGAAAGCTGAGTGACGTTTTTGTTAGTAGAAGTAATGAACGGCAGTAGCTTCCTTAAAATTCATTATAAAAGTACCGAAATCCTATGTTGTGAGCTATATTTTGCAAGTTATATTTACATATGATATACTGATGTTGCTTCAGGGAATAGACTTTCAGAAGAAAATTCATTAGAACTTTCAAACTGGATTTTAGTGGTTATTAACTGTCTAACATTTTTATCTTTAACGTGCTGTAATATTTTGCCGGAGAATTAATGCTACGCAACTTCTTCTTAGGGAATGTTATTTATATGTTGTTCTAAAATTAAATATGTTTCGCATTGCTCCGTGAGTAATTAGGTGTAAAAAAAAGGTGTTTTAAGAAAGGTATGTTTATCTGGTAATAAATAATAAGTATTTAAAATTTGCTTTTAAGTTAGAGTCGAACTGATGTATATAGGAGGCAGGAAAGCGGAAATTCGAAATTATGTAGTTTAGTGATGTTAAGATTATAGTGTGTTTTTAATATCAGTTATCTACATAAAACATAAACTATCTCAGAAATGTAGAAATCGCTATTTTGTAATTATGGCGATGTTTAGACGGTAAGATTTAGATTTGATTTAATGACGATTTAGTTCATTTCCTGCACATTTCTTCGAACCCTTGCATGCTTATGAGTTAGGTATTTTATTGCTTTAGTAGTGTAGCTTGGTTTACTTTATTTGATTATGGCAAAGTATAACATAAGTATCTGCCTTAATGAAGTGATGCCTTCGTGGAGTATTTTCAAAGGGAAATTGGCTCGTATCCACGTTACATTATTAGCAATATAGTAACGTATTTTATTACAATAGAGCCTTAACATAACAGAAAGAACAAGAAGAACAAATGTTAATAATAATAATTATGAACAACAAGAATCAACGTAAGTAAAGTTGCGCAGCTATAGTTTCGAAAGTTAAACAGAACCAAATTTTTAACTGCAGAAATGATAATGACGCTACAGAAGCATCAGTTTATGCGATAAACTCATGTTTCTCTGTCGTCATTTTCAATATGTAGCTGAAGGAGAACGTCCTATTTAACCTTCGTAGGTGGTGTTCAGTATTGATATTTGTTTGTATTTTTAAGAGTGTGGAGTCATTAGGTTATTTTGAAGCAGGAGAAAGGACAAATTAGCAATGCTCTTGCCGCGACTCAAACCTAGATCTCTCGAATACGCGTCGAGTGTGCTACCGTTAACCATGAAGACATTCTGGAAGGAGGAAAAAAAAAAAACATTAGGGCGCCCAATCGAAAAATCCTGGTGGTGACAAATTGTTGTCCATCACCCAACTGTACAGTCTTTAGGTTATTTTGAAGCAGGATAGCTGAAAAATATGTAGGGCCCCAGCCGGGACTCGAACTCCGGACCTCTTGAATATGCGTCCAGTGTGCTAGCACTACACCACGAAGGCATGTTGGAATGAGAGAGAAACTACCTTATAAGAGTACTGGTCAGTTTCTGGGATGTTCGAGAAGAAAGTTTTACCTGTAATTGGGATGGACAGCTTAAAAACACTGAGGTGGTGACATTTTGACACAGGATCGTAAAGACTGTGTTGGATTATAGTGCTGCCTCGGTGTACGTCGGCTTTGAAATACGTCCAACTTGCTATACATCCTGTTTGGAAGCGAAAATTTTTGTTTGGAATATGTCTCGGTCGATTATTTAAGACTGGGCGCACTACATATATTTACCTCTTTCGAGTGAATGCTACAATTACCCATGAACATCAGTACGCTTGTTGCTCTCTTCAGTAAACATTCCACGCTATGACCCTAAATTTTCAAACGTTTTTAATTTCCTTTCGCGTAAATTTTTTGTATATTACTTAACAATAAGTTTAAAGAAAGTTATTAGGAAGAGTCGCGCAACGAAGAAAATTGTCAGGTAACGATGGAGGTGAATAAAGAGATTGTTCAAAAGTATGAAGATAGCATGCATATCCGGGCCGTAATTATATGCCGATACGATAGTAAAAAACTAATACGCTATTAAATCAGTTAAATTCCAGAGGAAATAAAATCGATTACCAAACAAAAATCACAGACGTTAGATTATGTTGAAAAATTGCTTTTGATCTGAATAGCAGAAAAACATTTATGTACAGTATTGTATACAGCGCTTCATTCACGTATAGTATTTCATTCATTGCATTTGAATTTTAGTATTAATCAGTGTTCTAGTAATAACAACAGGATTTTATATAATAACGGATTAATTATTTTCCTTTTATTTTTTACCGGAAAAGTTCGTTTGCTTTGGCTTGGTTTATTTGATTATGGCAAAGCTCTCGAGAGGCATCTGCCTAAGAGGAGGGATGCCTTCGTGGAGGATTTTCTAAGGGAATCTGGCTCGTATACACGTTATATATGAGAAAGACTATGAAAACGTCCAAGCAGCCAGCTCGTTCACCGAGACTAGAGCTCCAGACCGAACTACCAGCAAAGTTCGTTTGGTATACGTCCCGTTTGGTATATGTTGCACATATACCACATGGGACGTATACCAGACGAAGGATTAATTACGTATACCGAGGTTTAATCTGGACAGCATTAATGGCGTATACCGAGATGCCATTATATTTGTTTTACAGCACAGCACGGGAAGGCTAGCTACTTAAGAGGAGGGATACCTTCGTGGAGGATGTTTTAAGGAATAGTAGCTCAGCGATTCTAGCGCTTGACCGCTGGTTTGCCTGTGGCGAAAAGGGGATTATATCAATGAAATTTAAGAACTACTGATGTTCACAAAATGCTACTCTCTGGCAATGAATCCCCCAGAAATCTGTTTAATTTCTATTTCAATTATTGCCCTTTTATTATTAACCAAAGTTTTGTAGACGAAGTTAAAAAGCATGATGGAAACTAGCAGTATAATTACGAAGAACGAAAAATGGGGAAAAAACAAAAGAAAAAAGAAAAAAAAGAAAAAAGAAAAAAGAAAAACTGGCATAATAACTATAAATAACTAAATTTCTAGTTTCAGGAATCATTTTCTGGCATACTGTCAGCTTCATTTAAGAGCTTCCTCACATGACAGAAAAAAAAATAATTTGGGATATACTGTAAATTATCTTGTAGTGATTTATTGAAACAGTTGATGCTTTCTTTTTCTGGTAGTTCTCATGATATTCTTTCAAAGTAAAGCAAATTTTAATTGATATATTACATCAATGAGTGCAGATATTTCTTGAATAAGTCATTTCTTGAATAGTTTCACAATCCATTGTTTTTATATACAGTGAAACTGAGATACATTGTTTATTTCTAAAAGTGTGAATGTATTATTTAGTAATGTGGCAATGAAAAAAAGCTGTTTTAAAAAAAAAACTTAACAAGATTAGCTTGTGAAGTTTGTTTGATTAACACTCTATTTCTTATGTTGAAACTTTTCTGCACTTCTGCTTCGTTTATTTCACCAGAATATTTAAATGAAATGCGTTTAATTATTGAGCAAGAACTAAGGTTAGGAGAGAAAGAGTTGGCAACTTCAGCCTACCGTGCCGGAAACTCATTTACTGTTGCCTACCTACACCGCTGTACTACGAGCTGGTGCGCTTGTTTCTGATTGAAGTTACGTTAGTTTTCGAAGGGTAGAGGAGCCAGTTCGTTAGCTAAATTTAAACTTGACTTGCTAATAATTTGAACCATTTCTGTCTTTACTGTTGCCAAGAAGCAGAAATTAATTTCTTTAGCTCTTTAGTTTCCTGCAACACCTAAAGTAAAAATACATGTTTTAGCTTGGTTTACTTTGTTTTTACTATTTACTTTAGTATTCTTTGATTCAAAAAGTAAAGAAGGGACATAATTCGTTCCGCTGCCTAATAGGGTAGACTACTTTTAGAGCAAGACCCCCCCCCCCCAAAAAAAACATTCATAGCTTTCCACCGTTTCAGTCAAGTGGTCTTGAAAGCATTTAATAGTCTGGAGAGTTTACACACAGTTAGCTTTCTAGGTCAGATAGTCTACGATATAACAAGATGTGATGATGTTTTTGGGTTATATGCAGAAAGAAACAGATAAATACATAAGTCAAGATTTGTTTTTTCTTAATATTTGCATGGAGCAAATATTGATATGAGACAAAAAGTGTTAAAGCTTTCTGTTAGTTAAAAGAAATCTTGTATCTTTCCGGACTCCCTGAAAACTGGTAATAAGTACTTTTCGATCGATGTATTAAATGACGTTGAATCATACGAGAAAAGAAGTTTGTCAAACTATCTTTTTAAAAATTCTTTTTTATTTATGATATATGGTGGAACGTACGATAAATATATACAGCTACATATAAGTACGTACACAGAAACCTCAGTTCGAGAATTTAATTCGTTCCTGAAGGTCGTTCATCAACAGATATGTTAGCAAAAACAATTTTCCGTATAGAACTTAACGTAAAATGGATTAACTAATTCGTTTCAGAGTTACAGACGATTGTTTATTTAAATTTTACAACAGTACTTTGTACCTTAAGTTAATGAAAATGAAAGGAAATCATTAAGTGTAAACAAAAAAGGTAATGTAACAAAATGTAACAAAAAAGAAAAACTCGCTTTATTTAAAATAGACGAAAATTTAATTTTAATGTAACTAAACGAAGGAGAGAGGACGGTTAAGTGGAAAATGATGAGTAAAATATTGTGTCGATGAGGCATCCCCCATTAGGTAACTAACAGTCTGTAGAACGCATTTTTTTTTCTATTTTTGCTTTAAGCACCAGTAGACTCTGTTTGACACCCAATGAGCATCCATTTCGCTCAAAATTTGCCCAATGTGGTTTGTTGCTGCCTACGTTTTAAAATGTTTCTAAAATTAGACGTAACATTGTCGTTGAAAATGCTTCTACTGTAGCTTCTTGTTGCTTTATAAGGGTAAGTGAAAACTTTGTATCTTACCTCTTTTTCAAAAAGTTCGTAGATTAGAGAATTAAGATATTTTTTTCCTTCCTTTTCTTCTATAATCGTCTTTTGTTGTTGCTTCTGAAGTTGTTACAGTTCTTTCTTGTCGAGCTCATTTTTAGGATCCTCTAGTAACTTCTCCATGTGTTTATTGTTATCTTTCTAGGTCATGGTTTTTAACTCCAAACACAATATAAGTTGTCCTAAGATTTAAAAAAAAAAAAAAAAAGGTGACTTAAGTGTCAAATTGTCCAAAATCTCCTCAAATTTCTAGTCATAATTTCCTCCAGGTCGTAGTATTCCTGGAGCTGTAAGTCACAAGATGTCAGACATTGTTAACGAGAATTAAGCAATGGAAAATATTAAAATTGTGTTTATAGAAGCCTCTGAGCGTTAATTGTGTGACATAGCTTACTTCAAAGCACCTTAGAAATCATATGTCGCAATCTTGATGTTCCTAACTCGAGGCATTTTTCGTGATCCGAGGCGTTTTTTGTTCAAATAACTTATTCGAGAACTTAAGTGTTTGTTAAAACTCCTAACGATACATATTCGTTCTCTTTTAACGAAAGCTTTCTCTAAATTTTATCGATTTTTCATTTCGATGATATAGAACTAATTGGAATTTATGACAAAGGTACTTCGTAAATAAAACGCCTCTCCGGAGTGTTTGTGAAATGAAGTGTTCGTGATTCGAATTTTCACTGTTTTAGAAATTATTTAGATTAATATTTGTTTTTTTTTATGTGATTTTACGTCTGCCAGGCACTCAAACTTATTTGTTTTATATGCACATTTGTTTTTTCAAATACTTAAATATTTAAGGAAAATGAGCGTTTGACATTGTTTCGTTGGTCTATTTTTTGTGTTAGGTCATATTGTAGAAAGATATGCTGTCAAAAATTTTCTAAAGATTCAGACCAAGAATTTTTTTGTCTTGTATCTTATTCATTGCACAATTGCCAGTTGCAACAAAGGTAAGGTGGAATAAAGGGAAAAAATAACCTTTGGGAGGGGGGAGGATAATAGAAAATTCATGTCGAAATGAAACAGTAATTCTTGTTAAATATTTATATTTTAATATATTACTTAAGAGTATATTTAAATTATTCCTTTTTCTATAGATTTAAAAATTTGAAAATATGCAGACACTAAATAAAAATAGATCTCTTATCGAACCCAAGTATGACATGTCGAGTGATGAAAAATGCTTCTTCAGTATTTCTGCTAAAATTTAGAATTTTTAAATTCAGATCCATAAGATCTGCATCCAGTTTTCATTTCTTCATTAACTCAAACACTTCTATTGCACTTCTCTACTAATTTCCACTCCCCAAATCATCAGTTTCTTTTTTTTTTATTTTGTCTTTAGAAATAAGAATAATTTCATGATTTCCTTCCATATTTTTATTAAATGTGTTCCAAGACTGAAACAAAACAGCTAAGAATGCAGTTTTATTGCATAAAAGTTCCTCTGGTGAAAATCAATTAACTCAGATTCTGAATGTCAAGAAAATTGGAACCTAATCTTATAGCACATAAAATCTTATTGGAAATCAAACACAAGATAATCACTTAATTTCTGCACGTATTATCAACTGCAATGGAGTAGTTTCTGATGAAGAACATAGTTTAAACAATCTAGACCGTAACAGCTTACTATTTCTTTAATTTTAATAGCCTGTTCTAGTACTTTTATCAGCTTAGATTTCAGCCTTGTCACTAGTATTTCTTTGGAGAAAAAGTAAGAAATAAAATTAATCATGGAATTTTACTGTTGATTTACTCTAGCGAATCTTTTCATACTTCCTGTATAGGACAGGCATCATGCTTACGAATCCTAATACAGGATTTACATGAGGTTTCAAGTAATTACCATTACCAGAAACATTTGTTGTTTCTCGGAGTGTCAACAAATTAGAAACTGTTATAAAATCTCTGCTTATAAGGAAATCTAGGAATGCTAAAAACTGATCTTTGATACTGACATTAGTTGATTCATCCAGCTTAATAATAAACATAACGACTTTTTTTTAATGTGAGCTATGAGGAGGAAATAAAAAGAGTTTTAAAATCCAAAACTTCAACCCTTAGTGCATTGTAAGTTTTCAAATTTCTTTTCATATTCTTCAATAGACTTTTACAGGGTGATGGCAAAGTTTACAGGGAATTGCCATCACCCTGTAAAAGTTTTCAATAGACTTTTACAGGGTGATGGCAATTCAATTACACTTTTACAGGGTGATGGCAAAGTCGCAGCCGCTAGACTGTGTGAAATTTCATTTTGAACAACAAATTCTGTGACTGTATAAATTCTATTTTTTTTTAAAGTAGGGACTTGTTTATTTTGAATGGAAAGCTTGTTAAATAGAAAAACAAAATTAACTAACCAAAGGGAACAAAAGTACGGTTATTGTCTGAAGTTACTTTTCACTGTGCTTAAATAAATTCAGTACAGCATTTTCTTAATACCATTTTCTATATATCCACATTTTGTTTCTAGGGCTCCATAATCATGTTTACTTAAACTGTATTACCATGTAAGCCACCATTCACAGATGCTAAGGTTTAACAATTTCCACCTTGGCTACGAAGTGACTTCAAAGAGTTTATAAAGTTCACTTTTTAAGTTTTTAACCAGTTATTTTATTTTATTTTCTAGCCTATTGCCCTCATATGCATTTTCCTGCCAGAATATAAATTTCTAGCTCGAGCGATATTCAAATGAGGTAGAAAGAAGAGACAATTTAAAGGACGATTTAGAGCGTAGAATCATAGCGTGTTCTGCCTGCTTGAAGACCACATTACTAATTTGATTCTCTTTCGAATAGTCTTCTGAGGCGTTGAATTAATCTCGCCATTAGGCTTCTTATGCCGACCTATTAGGTTACAGCCAGCTTGAGGTTTATTCTAGATTTGAAGCCGTTAGGTTAACTTACTTTCTTAGTTTTAGTTAATCCATTATTTTTAACTTAAGCCATAACTGTTGGCTTCTGTAAGCAAGGTTGGTACCGTCTGTGAACTTTTATTTGAGCTAATAGAAAGGCCCTTTACTCCCTTTCCCTGCCTCTGTGGTATTTACAAGACATAATGAAAATTCACATATCGTCTTTTAGAGTTTTAGTCTAGTTTATGCTACCTACAAAGACCACTTTATAAGTTACTTGTTTATATCGCTCTGAAATTATTCTTATTTCTTATTTTAAACTCATATTTATAATAAACATTACCCCTATTTTAACCTTTCGCTCATTATTATTTAATATTATGCTTCAGTTCTTATTTCTACTTATGTTTTGAAGAGTAGCGGATGATATACTATGCATTAAAAACGGTTTATAAAAATTTAATGTAGAAACAATGCAGAAAAAAAAATTCCAACTTGTTGTCATGTTACCTGCTCAAGACTGGCTCTCAAGTTTGGGGTATTTTACGAAAAAATTTTGTTGTCGATCCCAAGATGAAATTCGTTGTACCAGTACCTGCAAGTTGCTATAAGATAATTCGCAGCAACTTGCGTAAGGAGCGTTCACTCGCATAAAGACTGGGAATGTGGCAATTCAACGTAATTGCCACAAAGCCCTAGTACTAATCTCTGCAAAATCTTCTTGTGTGGATATCAGTAAATGCAATGTAACTGCTAGTGGCAGTCATGATTTCCTTCCAGGGATGGACAGAGAATTTGTACTATATAATTATCATTAAAGTGAAGATCTTCCTGAAAGCGTCTGTAAACAAGAATGGATGACAGCACACTTCCTGCATCCGCCTTGAACATTCGAGTGAGTATTTTACCAACAACTTTTCTATAATATTTTATACATGAAAAATTGCATTAAGCTATTATCAATGTGTGATATTTTGTACAGCAGCCGGTAATTCTTATTTCTGCTTAGATTTATAATTTATTCTACTTATATTTTAAATTGCGTCAAATGTTGTTTCTTATGGCTTTATTCGGAAATCAATCCATTTACATCAGGCCACTCGCTAAAGACAAAGCATTAAATTCAAAATTACTTCACGAAAATATTAAAAACACTTCAAAATTACATCAGTAAATTTTAAGTCTTTACAATGCAAAAAAAATTAAGACATGAAAATTTTTCAATTAAAATCTTAAGAAGTCCTCAGCGATTAGAGGCGAAAACACCATGCGCTCAGGACATAAGATCCTTGAGCATCAAATACAGCTGGAGAACATCACCACTATGTTGTAACTTAGGGTCAATGTCAGACAGACGAGCAAGTGTTGCTTATATTCATAGTGTCTGTTTTATAAATAGGGCGTTGGCTATGAGTCAGCATTCCTATTCTGCTGAGATGTTGGACTAAGCAATCGTGCCCTGTACCTAATCTGAATTTAGCCATAGCCTCTCTATATTGCGCCAAATATTATTAAAAATACCTCGCAGCATATCCAGAGACACACCAGGATGCTACATCACACCAGCTGAAAACTGCTGATAAACGTAATTTAATGAACTGTTAAAGAAAAATAGGATTGTAAACTTAAATGTGCAGAGCTTTAATATCAAATTCAGTACTTTTAACGACAGCAAAACTTGCCTCAAAAACCATGTACATGAGAACATATTTCTACACTCAAAACGTATGTGAAGCTTCCTTGCAAGTATGAAGGGGCTTCTTTTTTAACCTCTCTAATTTTGAATTCCTAGAAAAGTTATGCCCCAAAAAATGTATGAAAAGAAATATTGAAAGAAATAGAATTCGTAAACATATCATAGAAGAATTCGCAATTCTTCTAAAAAATCTCCTGTGGCATTCACGGAAGCATCAAAAACAGTGCAACTTAAATCCCAAAAATTATTATGATTCGTGAGTGTCATTAAATTCTGAACCATAACTTAGACAGCCAGCTGAGAGAGAATAATACACTTTCGAGAGGAGAGAATATTACACCAACACGTTTTCTTGCTCCTTCAAAATATGCCTGCATATTATACCGACAGCTCTGTCACACATCATTGATGCCTGCTGTGAGCGTTCACCTCACGTGGTGCCATAAACGTGGCATTTTTGAGCCGGTATTGTGTTAGTATGTCATTAGCTGTTATTATATGCATGAGAAAGCGTTGGGTTCTTTCTTTGAAGCAACCGGTGACTAACCGTTTTTACTTTTCGCTTCTACTCTTGGGGCTTGGCATCCCTGCGAAGACACAGCTTTTACAATTGATGGTTTGGAAGAAAGTAGTGAAAGGGTGAAATTACAGGGAATGCGAAGTATGGTTGATTAAAGTGGTTAACTTGAGGAAGCCCTTTTATACAGGCGGATAAAGTTAGAAATATTTAGGGTTCATTTCAACTGTTGACAGAACTATTAATTAGAACTACCTTTTATTTTTAGTACCTGAGTTTTTATACTTGTCTATTATGCAGATGAAAATATTTTAAATTTTCATCCGCTTTGATTGAAAGTATTATGATAAGAAACTCTTTAATATTTTCATTCTCAAATGTTATGGGAAGGATTTCTTTAATCCAGCAACTGTGTTTTTTAAAAAAAGATCGGAGATTTTTTTTTCCTCTGCTCATTAAGTTGAATTTTCGAAACTCAATTTTAGAACAGCAGTGTATATTTTTATGAAGCAATATATGCAATAAAATGCAAAATATAAATAAAGCTGAGAAAATTTTTAGAAAAAAAATAGTTAGAAAATAGTTAGTTTTAGTTAGAAAAAAAATATCGTGATGTTTATTTTTAAAGTTTGTTCTTGACATTTTACCTGCAACGAATTTTTGAAATTTCTAGGCATAAATCCATGCGTTAAATAGTACTTGAAATAAACTCTGAAACTGCTTTTAAAACTATTGTTTTTACAAAATTTTAAGTTCAACTCACGACCTATTATTGAATAAATTAATTTCTTGCTATAATATATGAAAATAAAGTAAAACTAAACTAAATTATCTTTCTAGTTTGTTTGGCTTTTGAACATATTTGCTTTTCAAAATTTTATTTTTACGAAAAATCATTTGTAATCTGCGATTTATAAAATAGCTGCTTTTAAGTTGCTTTTATTTTACTTGTTCTTGTTTTAAAAATGAATTTCTTTTAACTTTCAGCTCTGTTTCGGTTATATCAAGTCTCTTTCAATTACATTACGTTTCTAGTAAGTTCTTTTTGTATGTGTTCTTAGAAAGGTTTTCGTTATTTAACTAAGTCGAAAATAAAATGCCGTTTTAAAATGACTGAAATGTTTGACTGAAATGACTTTTGAAATGTTTTTAATTTAAATGTTCTCCCTTAGTTTAATTTTTTTAAATTTATAAACTTATAATAAAAATTCTAAGCACATCTGAGCATTCTGAAGATTGTATTTTCTCTTGCTATTAGAGATTTTTCTTTTATATTGCTAAATATAATTTCTTTTTGCTTTAGCCCATCCCAAATTTCAAGTTTTGATAATAGCTTTTAAAATAAGTTTTGATTTTCAAATTCCTGTTTGAAGTCTCAACCATTAGGTGACTGATATTCGAAAATTATTTCAGGGTCGTTTTAAAGTATAGAAGTAATACTTCTTAAATTTCTAATGTTATTTATTAGTACTGTGTTTTGTTTTCAGTGCACCTTCCCATGCATGTAAATTGGCAAAATTTACATTTCATACTGATTTTTACATAAAAAACTTCTGTGGCATTGTTTTAAAGTAAAGTATAACTTATACATACATTAAATATTTTCTCTATTCATTATTAATTCAATTAGTTACATAATTTATTTCAAGCCTATATTGAGATACATTTGAATATATATATTCTCGTATATTTTTAACGAAACTAGGCCCAAAAGTAAGAAAGCAACAAACTAAAACAATAGAAAGTTTATAGTACGAATAGTAGGAAGTTTTATTCAACAAAGTAGAAAGTTTTATTCAACAAGAAAAAATATTCAAAGTCCTACTCAAAACAACAGTAATTAAATTAATGTACTCAGTAAGTTAAAAAAGAAAACACATAGAAGCCACCTATTACAGGAGTCCTAAAATACAGTGAAAAAAAATTGATAGAAAGTTTAGGTAAAGAGCAAAATAAAAATCTCAGAATTTTTTAATGCCCACTGAACTGATGTACACATAAAAATGGAATCAACATCCAGTGGTAAATAAAACTGCGTGTCTCAGGAGTCTAAAAGATAGTTAAAGATATTTAAGAATACTTACAGTAGGGATTTTGCTAAAAAATAGAAATATATAAATAAAATGCAAGATGCATAGGAAAAAAAAATAAGCGCACTTGAAAATGACCTTTCACAAAACTAGAAAAAACGAAGGCGATAATTATGAACAAAAGAAAAACCCTTCGAGTATTTACAAAACAAAACGTGTTAAATATTCAACAATATAAACTACATAAAACAACATGTTCAAGTTTGATTTCGACCTCTTTCTTTGCCTTTTAGTGAGTGCTTCCAGAAATAGAAATCGTAGACTTTCATGTAAGAGAAATTCTCAGCATACAAATTTTACTGAACCAAATTACCAAAATACTGCGAAATTTTGGTAATGTCTTCTGGGACCAATCATTTTTCAAACCATTCACATAAAGAAAAACATTTAAAGAAAAAGCCAATTTTTTTTTAACAAGTGCAATCCGCTATCACTTGATTACCACTTTTTGTCCTCCCCCCCAAAAAAAAGGGGCTAATGCTCAAATTTTGCTTGGTAGGAGTGGTATCATTTTATGCTCCATGAATATGTACCTTCCTATTATATTCTGCCCAAATATTTTCAAAAATACTTTACTAGAAACTTAGAACGACTTCGAACTTTGGCTTAAAGGTCTTTTTAATCAAAATGAAGAAAATCATCTGCTATAATAATCCGATACAACAAAGCTTTAAAAGTAAATATATTTCAGACCCAACTCATATTGCTGATATTAATAATGTTTAAAATATCTAATAATTTTATATGCAAGATTCCTTTGTACGAAATCTTCTTAACTATTGACACATTGAAACAGCGGTAATGGATGGTGCAGAAATGGAACCATTAACTTCGTTGACATGTCTAATACAAGGATTTAAGGAGAAATGAGAAATAGAAGAAAAGGAATAATATCAAAAATACTTTTTTTTTCCAGCGGCAGATTGTGAACAGTTACAGTTTGTAACAAAGTCCATTAATCTATACTAAGGCCAGATGTGATGGTCTCTTTATTATGGAGGCACCTAGTAGGTGGGCCACCATTGCCTCCTATGAAGGGACGGATAGTTGCAACCATGCCTTCTCCGGGATTCGTACCCAGGCCCTTGGGTATCGCAGTCAGGCTCCCCTAACCATGATACTGGTTGGGCGGCAAAATATTTCTATTCAATGGTATAAAATAAGCTTTTCATTTTTTAATTCAAGATATGAAAAATCAATTAATTTTTTTAATTCAAAATATGATTAAAGAAATTAAATTTAGTAATTTTTATAAATTTAAGTATTTTTTATTAATGAAATGATCTTTTATTAATGAAATCAAATTAAATTTCGATTTCATTGCCTGTTGTTACACATGGTTTCAGAAAGATACTAAATTTTGGGTATGCCTGGCACAATGGTATCTTTTTATACTCTATGCAAAATCCTTATGCTCCAAGTAAAATATTTTACAGGTCAGATTTATAGTTTGAACTAAATAAAGAAATATTTACTGAAAAATTTCAGATTTTATTGATCTTTCATTAAGTAGTATTGGAATTTGCTCCGTTTCAGATACAATGTAAGTTAAGGTATTTGAAAAGTAGTACTACTAAAGAATTGTTCTAATGTGTGTAAATATAGTGATTAAGTTCAGTTTGTGGCAAAATTAAGTTTCTTTATTGCTGCCAATGAACTTACGTACTACAGAGGTAAGAAACTATTTGGAGATCTAGCAGTTATGTACACCTATCACTATGATTATGTTCAAGGATATGCACATTACAGAAAGGTAAAAAAAAAAAGAACCTTGAAGCGCATTTAAAGCAAAACGTAATGTGTTATTGCTCTTAGAAACCCGTAATATTCGCCTGAAATTAAGCTTAAAAAAGAGAGAAGAATGATTACATGATAGAGATTATGAAGCAATATTTTTTTTTAATTTTCACGCGAAACGTTTTATGATATAATCAAACTGTTTTCCAGCAATCCTTTACTGCTAAAAGTGCTTATAGTTACATTACCCGCTGTCACAAAGAAGGGATTTGAACATTTCTTTCCCCTTATTTATCACGTGTATTGTATTACAGTTCGTCTCTATATTCCAATTTGATTTTAATTTTTTTCAAATTTGTTTGTTATATATTGGTTCCTAATCTGATTTTGTATACATCTTGGTGTTAGGTAGCTATTTATAGCAAGCATGATATTATGCATAATGATATGTGCTAGTATAGTACATGTAGATAACTGAAATTAAAGATATTGATAATGAATGATTACATTATCCTATTTTATGTATCTATTTTACGTATACTATTTTATGTATCAACACGACTAACAGTGCCGTAGGCGGAAGAATGATGAATAAGAGGAATGAGCGCGCTTAGACCAAGAAGTAATGATGAGGCAACAAAGATGCAGCCTATCACTCATCACTTTTTGTTCATTTGTAAATAGTCACTAATATAATTCCACCAATAGTTAAATTAAATAATTTAGTCTGTTAGTCTGTCACCTAGCTGTCTCTTGTCTGCCTGCAAATCCCCTAGATACCGAGCTTACATGACTGCTCGACCTGTCCTCAAAATAGCTTTCAGTGAAGGTTAGCTGCTGTTTCATCCTGATTACTGATTAGGAACTAATTAAAGAATCGTCTGAATAAAATTTCGATTAAGTCAAACATTTTTTTGCCAAACCACAACTTTGTTTTGAAAGCGGAACTGCTTTTTAATTTTACTGTATTAATCTGTTCTTCACTTGCGTTCCTGGAATTTGTTCTTACTCCTATTTTGTGTTCTTAGAAATATTTAAATCGTGAGAAAGTCAATTTTAAATGCTATACTACATATAGCTAAATTTTTAAAATCTTCTTCGACAAAAGCGATTAAGTTACTACATAAATTTGTGTTTGGCCGAGAAGGTGACCGTGCAAATAGTAAACGACTTCGTGAGTTCGCCGGACTCGAGGACTCTTTTCAAACTCCGAAAGTTAAAGAACGCCAACTAAATACACTGCCTTCCAAAATTTAAGAAACAGCATGTTTTTCAAATCTCAGCATTACAAAAGTGTCAGTAACCTTTAAATTCACAGTTCATATGCATGACAGTAACAAAGTTTAAGAAAATATATGCAAAAACAATAGCTACCACTTTTATTTTATAGAAATTAATACTTAGACAGGAGTTGGAGAAAAATGCAAAAACTGTAATTTTTATTCACGAGTGTTCAGTTGTTATCACAATTTAGTGGACAAAATCCAGGAGAGTCTATCAATGTCCAGGAGAAGTGGTTCGCCGATTTCTTGAGGTGCTGGGAGATCGGATAGATGTCACAAGCTGATACTGCTAGAAGTCTCAAAGTCTCTTATAATGTGGTCCAGCGACTATGGAATCAGTTTGAATCCGAGGATTTTGTGTCTAGAAGACATGTTCCAGGCAAACCTAGAGTTACAATACCTACAGGAGACCGTTATTTAGCTCTTTCGGCCCGAAGGAGGAGCAACATTACTATGTCTCAGCTCATGGCAGATCATTTAGTGGCAACAGGAACAAGAATCTCAGCTACTACAGTGCGCAGACACCTGCACAATGCAGGTGTGTATGCAAGACGATCGGTTGTTTATGGCCCATTGAACCGAGGACACAAAGGTGCCCGTTTATGTTGGGCAAGAGAACACGTCTTCTGGACCAGTTAACAATGAGTGTCTGTTCTCTTCACAGACGAGTCCAGGTTCACATTGGAGAGTGATTCAGGTCATCAGCTGATCTGTAGGAAACAACGCACCAGATACAACCAATTCCACATTGTGGAAAGATACAGTTGGAGAGGTGGTGGAATAATGGTTTGGCCTGGGATCTCCCTCGGCGGTCACACTGACCTACATGTCTTCCATGGAGGAACTTTGACCGGTGTGAGATATCGAGACGAGATCCTTGATCAATATGTCCGCCTATATGCCGCTGCTGTTGGTCTTGGATGTCTTCTGATGGACGACAATGCGCGACCGCACCGAGCTCGAGTTGCTGAAGAATATCTTGAGGGTCACGGTATGGAGCGGATGGAATGGCCGACTTCATCCCCAGACCTGAATCCGATAGGGCATCTTTGGGACTACCTTGGAAGACAGGTTGCTGCTTTAAGTCCTCCTCTAAGGTCGTTAGATGAGCTTGAGCAAGGCTTACTCCGTATCTGATCGTTGCTTCCGATTTCAGTGACCGACAACTTAATTGACAGCATGGAATATCCCTGACGCCAATGTATTGTAGCTAGGGGTGGACACATTCCTTATTAGAACCCATTTTTGTAATGTTACCACCCCATTTTTCCTCCAAAAACTGGGATATACTGCTTCTCCAAGACTGGATTTATCTGCCAAGAGGGCAATTATTTGTTGTAATTCAGGTTTGTGTTAAACTTTAGAAAATTCTATATCGCATTCATTAAAGAATTGTTTAGTGAACATGTCTTGAAAATTTCTCGTTTCTATGTTGCTTCATTCTCAAATTAGACGCAAAAAACATGCTGTTCCGTAACTTTTGGAGGGCAGTGTATTTTCACACTTTCAGATCTAATTTCAGTTCTGAATTTAGAACGTATCATTTCCGCTAAGGACGGTTATACCATCGCTAATGTTTTAACTAATTTCGATCTGTTACTAGAAATTACAGTATCCTATTCTGATTCCGACGGTAAACCAGAAAATTCTAAAGAAAGAATAATTCCCGAAAATAAAAAGGAGTCTCAAACAGCAACATAGTTAACAACTTATTCGAATTTGGCAGTTAGCCAAAGCACGCAAACCTCCAGCTCAGATGCTTATTTATATAAACATTCAATAAATAATGCGCATGAAATGTTAGCGGTGGTACACGAACAACAATTCATTATAACTTTCCGTGATTTATATGACTGTGTAAAATTTTGACGGTTGTTCTGATAATTTAGTAGAATCTTTCTGGAATTACCCAGAAGAATTATTTCAGTTGAATAGAATTACGAATAATGCTCGCAGGAATATATATATATAAATTTTTATCGGGCTCTGCTAAAACTTTTGTAAATTCTTTACGGATGTCAAAACTTTTATTCGGTTAAAATAATATTTGTTGGAAGAATTTTTCTCTAAACATTTCAGATTTGCATAAAATAATATTTAAAAGACGATTAAAGCCAAACGAATCCACATTCGATTATTTCATTGCTATGCGAGAAATTGGTTCCCGATCGATATGTCTTCTATTTTTCACTATTTGATAAATAGTATTCCAGACAACCCTAACAAAATTTTATTATATGGTTGTAAAACTGTAAGTGATTTCCAATCACCTTGGAATAAGTTAAAGATTTATGAAAAACTTTTATCTGCTTCCAAACATACTAAATTTTCTAGTGATCTGAAGTTTAAACATAGTAATTCTCAATACGTAGTGAGTAAAATTTCTTGAAAACCTACCCAACCTGCAGTTCGTTACAACTGTGGGTCTAAAGGTTGTAAAAGTTCTAATTGTTCTCATAAACAACCTAAACGTTTTTCCTGCAATTCACTTTACCGTAAATTGTCTACTTGTGCTAAAAAAACAACCAACCAGTGCATCCCCCCATCGTCATAAAAATAAGGAACAGTTCTCAATTAAGTTGTAATACAACCAAACCGACTTTATTCTGTGATGCTCCAGATCAATATTACCGATATTGTCATTCCATCATTAGCTGACACTGGTAGTTAAGCTAGTATAATTAATACACTAACGCATAAAAAAATTGATTCTCCAGCGCTTCAAAAATCTTCTGTATCATTCTCAGGACTTAGTGATCACATTGTGCATCCAGTAGAATATTTTAAGTACCCAGTAGAATCTTTGGAAGAGTACCTTCATGAAGAAGGAGAATCAAAGAAGTGTCTCTTCTCAGTGTTCAAACTACTCAATAAAGAAAAATGCTGTAGCAAAAGTTGATGTAGATGCTTCATTAGAAGCAAAAGTTGATATAGATGCTTCATTAGAACAGAAAAATAACCTTTTTAAAGATGTTCATGTCTTGCATCATAAATTAGATTAACTTTAGGTAATCCATGATAAATTGGATAAATCAAAATGGAAATTGCAGTCTAAGGTTGAAGATTTAACCATACAGCTTGGTGATCATAAAGCTAAAGTATTTGATCATGAGAAGCGACAACGCAAGTTTGGTCATTTGCTTGCAGAAGAGAAACCTTTGCCTGAATGAATTGGACAGGAAAGGGACAACGAAGAATGTGAAGCTAGAGAAAAAGAAACTAAAATCTTATCTCTTATTATAGGTCTTGAAGAAAACGAAGACCATACAGAAGAACTTGAAGAGGAATTACAGCTGGCAGAAGATACCAAACTGAGATTAGAGATCAATATGGAAGCTTTTAAAGCACAGCATGAACAAGAATTACAAGCTGTAGATGAACAAAATGAAGCAAAGAGAAAATCTCTCACTAAGCAGACTTGTGATCTTGAAGTTGATAGAATTTGAATGTGACAGCAAGCAACGTGCAGCAATTACTTCAAGGGAAAAGTTGGAGAGTGATTGAAACGATTAAAGAACAACAGTTAGACATTTCCAATAAAGTTGAAGAACATTCTCTGAATTGCAGGTTCAAATGACAGATTATAGACGAGAAGTTGAGGAATCCCCGTTAGCGAAAGAAAAATTCGCTTTTCAACCCAAAGAAGCTGAAAAGAAAGAAAAAATATTGGAAGCTGAACTAATTCAGCTTCAAAAAGGTTTGTCCAGTTCTGAAAGAACAAAGAAGGCTGTCGAAGCTAAAAGAAATGAATTGCAAGCGAAAATAAATAGGAATGAATGAAAAAGCTATCTCCTAATAGATGAAAAACGAAGACTTGAGGCCCAAATTCAGCAGTTTGAAGAAGAAATGGAAGATGAACAAAGAAATTCTAAAGCTCTGCTATAAAAAGCTAGGAAATCTCAGAAACAAACTGAATGCATTTCCGTCTTCACTAAGTTATCCTTGCGAGATCCTTAAAAATGATTTAAACATGTTGCTTCTGTGTAAAGAATCGTCAACAGCATCCTCTCTCAAACCACCAAACTTCACACCCTTTGAGCTACTTTTCGGCATCAAGATGAATAATAAAGAAGATATCAAAATTAAGCAAATACTTGAAGAGGAGCACTTCCAATCCACCTTATAAGAAAAAGCAAGATTACGTGACGACATGAAAAACAATACTCTCAGAATTCAAGAAGAAAACTGACTTCACTATAATAAGCAGCGTCAAAGACCAACTTTGTACAAAAATGGCGATCAAGTAGGATATCAACTAACTAATTGGGAACTGGAATGAAATTCCGTCCTAACGTTTTAGGACCCTATAAAGTTGTAGGTGTTAAACCTCATGACAGTTATGAAGTACAGAAAGTTTGAATACATGAAGGCCCTAATAAAACTTCTACAGCTGTTGGTATGATGAAATCATAGCCTTCTCCACAGTTAACTCTTTATTTAGAATTGATTTATCACACAAATGGGCATTTAATATTTACTACCTCTGTTCTTCAACGTCAGATTTTTTTCTTTTGTATTATTTTTCATTTTTTATTACATTTTTTTTATTCAATATTTTTTTTAATTAGTTGAAAAGATTTTTTTTCTTTTCTACACATTTTATGTATACAAGATTTATTAAGAATCTCAGTTTTTTTTCTCTTCCTCGCCAAGATGTTCCAGAGATGCTCCTTAAGACGCTTAAGCATTTAAGACAGTCTGGAAAAAAAGATGTTCCTTTTTTTACTTCCCCAAGACGATCCAGCGATGCTTAAAGAAACATTTTTTTCAATTGACTTATTTCAGATTTTACTGTATCGTCATCGTCCCGAGGAGGATCTGTCGCATCAGGATGTCCGAGTTTGGATATCAGGAGCGCGACAATTCAACACAACTGACAATCTCGCTGGCGGAAAGATGATGGAAATAAGAGGACTGAGAGCACTTTGACCGAGGTGCAATGATGAGGCAACGAAGATGTAACCTTTCAATCATGACTTTTTTTTCATTTGTAAATAATCATTAATGTAACTCCACCAATAGTTAAATTAAATAGTTTAGTCACCTAGATGTGTTTCGTCTGTCTACAAATCCCCTAGATACCAAACTTACACATTTGAATGCATTTGCATTCATATTTTTCTCTTTTTTTTAATCAAAATTTCCCACTAGGACGACATTTATTTTCGCATGATTCAACTTAGGACGGATGTGTATTTCATCATATATACGTATGATGAAATATGCATATAAAGTAGTGAAATGTATATACACAAGTGACATATACATGCATAGGTAAAATATACACATATAGTATAGTTCCTATATAGAGAAATATGCTTATATACATATGATGATTGAGTATATAGTCATAGAATATTCTCATGATCGACACAATCGTAATGTATTCCCATATTTGCATAATGATATTATTATCAAAGTCATAAGCCTAAGTGAACTAATATGTGTGTTCATAGTCATAGCGATATGTCCCAGTCATAAGTTGTCATATTACTAAATCATTAACAAAGCCATAAGGCCTGATAATAATAAGTTTTTTAATTGTACACGAAACACGAACACAAAACGCTTTTGTTATACTCTGAAGGAAGGCAGTTATCCAGAGGCAAAGTTTTAAATCGTCCTTTTGAACTTCGATCAGAAATTCAAATTTTCCTCTCTGATTCAAAATTTAAATTGCAAAAATGTTTGTTTAGTGAATTATGGTTACACCTTTAGCATATTTAGCTGTTATTTTTGGAAAATTAAGTGAATTAACTTTAGGATAACAAGAACAAAGTGGGAAAGTTAAATGAATTACATTTAGGATTACAAATTGTTAATTTGTTTAGCATTAGGGTCAAAATAAATGCAATGATAAAAAACTCGAGCTAATAATCAAAGCATTAGATAATAATATTTTACGCTTCTTATCGCTTTTAGAAAGTTTTCTAACTGAAAATAATTTGAAAATAAAAGAAGAATTAGTATCCGACATTAAAAATCATTATTTTTCATTGATAAATAATTTCGACATGTATTTTCCCGAGGATTATGAAAAAGAAAATTGGATTAGAAATCAATTTTGTTAAAATGTACCTGAAATTTTATCTGGTGAAGAAAAAGAACAGTTGATAGAAATTCCCTGCGATCGAACTCTAAACTGAAGATTTCAAAAATAACGTACTTGTTAACTTTTGGCT
>KK122167.1:369342-472925 GCA_000611955.2 Stegodyphus mimosarum
CTTTTTGCACAACCTATTTGTATGAACAAGGATTTTCTTCCATGTCATATCTGAAAAATAAATACAGAACAAAATTAAAAATGGATCCTAATTTACGGTTAAAACTAAGTGAAATAAGACCACGTATAAAAAATTGATCTCTCTTCAACAGGCCCAAATTTCAGACTAAAATTTAGAAATAAAATATTATAACTTAAATTTTGATAATTAAAATTGCAACTATTTTTAATCTAATATTTTTCGTGTGCATATTTAATACAAATAACCAATAGGCTGTGCAAATGGAAAAATATATTTTTTTAAATATTTCTATTGAGAACTGGAAAAATAATCATTGTAAAATGTTGTGGGCGTACTAAAGTTTTTCAGTTTTTTGTGTAGGTGGTACGCGTTAGTCAAAAGGTTGAGAACCGCTACCATTAATTATAATTATGTTTACCATTAATTGTAATTAAACCATTAATTATAATTATATTTACCATTAACTGTAATTATTTTAAGTTATTAACTGTGATGTATATGAAGTTATGTGAGAGCTCAAGCATAAAATTTTGTATTAGCCATTTTTTGGTATTTTTTTATTCAATTACCGCTATTCTCCTTCTTCTGGTATTTTTTTTAAATTATTCATTGGTGCTACGGGTAAGCAATTTGTAAATCGCTTATGCAAATCAACATACCTATAGCAATAATTATTGACAATTTAGCTAGCATAACAGTCTGATTTATTTGCATAAGATTATGATTCTTTTTTGAGAGAATTAAAGTATCAAATATGTATCAGTAAATACATACTTGCGATATATTATCATGTATACAAAAATATATTTTTACAAAACTGAATGCCTTACACAATAATATAAATAAGCTAAAATATAACTGCTCATTGCAAGAGCTGAACTTCAATAAAAATTCATGTTTAATATTCGGACTTGTAAATTAAATTGCATTGATTATTATTATTATTATTATTATTATTATTATTATTATTACCTCTGTTGTTTAATTCCATTAAATATATCTTCCATACATTAGGGAAAAGCACATTTAACATACTCACGAAACGTTCTTAAATCATTTTTATGCAAGTTTATTGTTTTTTTGTTTTTACATTCTCATGGGAAAATTCTGTAAACTAACAGCTTTCTTGTTTAATATTATCACATTACATAAAAGAATTCTAATGATTTATTACAGTTTATCTTGAGAGAAATCTTTAAAATGTGCAACTAAATCACAGCTTTTATCTCATAGTGATTTGCTGTTCGACAGACATAGATAACTTCAAGATTAGATTCAAGCTCTCCAGTATTTAAACTCACAATAGAAATTGCTATCTCATAATAAAATTTAAATTATACATTACTTCTAATGTGTAATTGACAGATATTTAGCTGATTGCTGGTATATATATATGTGTGTATAGAAACAAATTATTCTATGCATAATTCTTATTTTCATTCACATTCCATGACATTTACCTTCAAAATTTGGATACTCTGTAGAAGTGTTTGCCAGGATCTATAAAATTTCCCTTGTCACCTGCTCACTCAAAAACAAGTTTCACTTGAAATTTTTTTATCATAAGCCTCTAAACCGTCAAGATGTTTTAATTTTCATTTATGGTATTTTTAATTACGATATATTAAAATATATTAGGAAGCATGATAAATTAAATATAATATTCATGTACCTATACAATAAAGAAAATTTTGCGAAGCTATTCAAATTGTTCAATTTATTCAAAAGCAAATTCCATTTCTTTTCTTTTTTGCAAATTAAACATATTTCTTGGTAACATGTTATGTAGAAACGTAAACATTTCATATAAAATAAGTTAGAGAAATAACATAAGCTTAAAATTAAGATCCCAAAGCCTCAACGAAAAATATATTTAAATCAACATAGTCAAATTTTGTGCAACTGTTACATAAGAAAATTAATTGCTTAAAAAATATTTTATGCTGAATATTGCACAGACATACATGTAAGCATACTTTAATAAATTATACCACTTATATTCTGCTTAACAAATTTAACACTATGAAGCTACTCCGATAACCTGTCAAATGATGATGTATATTTTATACATATATTAATCATTATTTTGCAGAATTTAATAACAAGTATTTATGAATAATTAGTATACATTATTATGCATATATAGAAACAGTATATACATCAATAACATTTTTCTAGAATGAAAACTTTAATTGAAGGAAATAAATAAGATGAACTTACTTGTAAAGTATGTGTGATATTTTCAAGTATTTATAATATTATTTCACAGGTTCACATTCTAGAATACTTTAACCAATAAATCTCAGAAAGCACACGTATATGCAGCAGTCATTTTAATACATTTGTTAAAAGTTTTCTGAAATTTCTGTAGGGTATTTGACAGCATCATGAAACCCAAATTTAGAATTTTTTATTCAACAATTTAATTGTGTTAGTCTTATGTGCATAGTAATCAGTTATTGCTGTTTATGATCATTAGAAAAGACATATAAACACCACATGGTACTCAACATTAGATCATTAGCATACCACACCCTTTGCCAATGCCCTGCAATAAAACTTGGGGATCTTGGATGCAGAAAAGTCCATGAGCGCTCGCTACAAGTCTACCTCATTGTTGACGGATTTCTCGCACATTTCGCCTGACAGCCACAGTGTATCAAACTCAGTTATGGTGCAGCTCATAAAGCATAACTTGGTGACTGGTTCACCCTTACATACATTCTGACCTCAGATGGATATCAAGGTAGTCTTGAGGTTTACAGGGTCGTGCGGTTACAACCAATGGTTGAGACTCTTGAATATGTTCTTAAACTTAGACCAACATCTTTTAGATCCTGTTTGTAGTTCTATTTCAGCATCAGTGGGAACCTAAAAAAAAGAATCAATACATAAGCTACATAATAATCATGCATCATCTGTACAATTATTTTTATATTTATTTTTTCTTTCAAAATTCTCACGCGCGTATCATGACTGATGTTACCATTATAATTTATAAAGACAGCTATGTAATATCATAACAATAATATATGAAAAAAATAACAAAAGCATCATCATATATTAAATTTAATTAATAAAAACATGTATATATTTTGATCAGCTATTTGGTTATTAAATAAATTTATGTGGCAATTTAGGTAAGCTCATGCCAACCCCAAATGGCTTTCCAGGCATTTCACCAGTAAGACGGCAAATAATGATCTCTCCTGTGGGAATTTCAGCGTTTTAGCGTAGCGGTGAACAGCGTATTACAATTTTCATCATCTTCAGTTGAAATCTCAGACTTAACTTTCTAAACGCATACAGCACAATGAGGCTTTTTTAAAGGCATCATGGGCTATTTTTTTCATATGTGCCATTTTAGGACTTTGATGCCATGGTTGTTTAAAATGTTAAGTTTCTGAAATTCTCTGATGCGTTTTTCAGTGAAATCAGATCGTTGTGTATGTGAAAAGAACAGTGAAAAAAAAACACCAAGAAGAGAGTGCATGTCTTATATAGAAAAAAATAAAAAATAAGCAGCACGGGATGCATTTTTGAACTAGACATAAGGATATCCAAACAAGCATCTGTTTCCAAAGTCAGCAATCAGTTTGTCACTTTTTGATGGTGTGGATGTGGATAGTAAGAAAATACCAAAAACGTTTTTAAAAATTATATGTCATATGACATTACATTTAAAAATAAGAATAATACAACTTAGCGAAGGTAAAAAAAGAGAAGCTAGGTCTTGGAAAATTTTGTTTATCAACTAAAGCAGGGCTTCTCAAGCTTTTTGTTACATTAACCCGTTTTAAAGGCTTTCTTCACCAAACTCCTTACATTTTTCTCTATAATATATAGCATGCAAAATAATTAAAATACAAATAATTGTATGTAAATAACGTAACAAACTAAAATTTTGAACAAAAATTTAAAAAAATGGTTTTTTAGATTTACAAGATGTTTTATTATTTTCATTTTTAATTTTACAAACATAAACAAGTTTCCAGAAACAAAATCACAAACTTTAACTTGAAGTTCAATTTTTAATTGGACAATGCGATGTGTGTATTAATGTAATTTTTTGAACACTTAGTATAAAACTGCTTAATTCTTAAATCACCTCCATCAGAAATATTCAAGCTGTTTCTTAGTTCCCATAGTAAATTACTGACTTAACTAAAGTCCACTTGTACTAGGTAAGAGGAGGAAAAAGGCAACAACTTTTATTTTATGGTAACAACTTTTATTTTGTGATATTTCTCTTGTGTGACTTTTAAAATCTAAAATTTAGCATACTTGTGCATTTCTGGAATCAGTGGAATCTTGATTACTGATTAATTGCCACACCATATTCGGCAATAATGCCCAGATCATCGTTGACCTCCTATAAAATTTCAATGACTCCCAGGAGGCCACTACCAATCCCAATGGGATCCCTTGATATAATGATATCACTGGAAAAAGCACTGTTAGGTGAGAAGGTGGAATAAAAAATTTCAATTATACAGCTTTTTTTAGTAACATATTTTTAAAATGTAACAACTTAACAAAAGTATATTTTGAATATTGGAGCAGTTTGAAGTAATAAAAATAAAACTGTTACATGCACATTTACAGTTACATACACAGTTACTAATACAAATCAGAAACTTATATTCTGAGAATTCAAACTGAAATTTTTATTAATTTCTGTTTAAAGAAATTAATAAAAATTTCATAAAATTTCTGTAATTCTTTTCCAGTAAGAATCTTTATTACTATCATCTTGAAAGAGTATTAATATTTATATTGAAATAACTAAAAATATATGTATATTTAATTTAAATTTATTAAACACTTTTTGTTGTATTGATCTATAGGCACTTAAAGATTACCTAAAATAATTACGAGAAAGATAAAGTACAATTAGCCCTCTGCATATTATTTGAATTAAAAAACGGATGTCTCAAAAACAAAATGTTATTTTGGATGATTTCATAAGTAAAATTAAGTGAATTAAAATTATTCAAATAAAAAATAAGCGAAAAATTTAAATAAGGAAAATTTTTAGAGAAAACTCAACTGGTGAGAATATTCAAGGAAATTCCAGAGCATCAGTTTTGCACAATTATCTTGATTTGTTTCCTATATAACAGGCCCTTTTCTCTCAGGCACTAATATAATGCTTTTTAAAAGAAGTTAACCATATCTGGCAGTATTTTTTGCCCCTGACAACAATTAATTATTCTGTGCAGTTAAAAGAAATAGTACTCAGTTTAAATCTTTATGTTATACTTTCCATTTATGAAAGAAGCTAATGCATCTACGAATTGCTGATACCAAATAAAAAAGGAACTGAATGTTAGTTACTCTATCATTTAATATTCTGCTATATTTACTACTAACAAAATGGTATATGAAGAAATAGCATTTAGCTCATATTTTAATTGGTTAGAAATAATCACTTATATATTTAAACAGTCGAACTTTGTTTTGCAGAAGATGTAAACAGGTATAAATACAATCTCAACAGCAACTCTTAACCACTTCAGAGGAAAAAAAGTCTCTTAATTGCTATAACTTTAAACGCAATGATGTTAATTAAATTCTTAAATTTACATACAAAGTTTGTACTCTATGAGAAAAGCTACAGATAAAGCTTTTATCACAAAGTGCAAAACGTTATTTCTTAATAACAGAAACCATATTATAAAGGCATTTGCGTTCCACCTCCAATTATGAAGAAACATGATTTTGCAGGACTATCCAGAGAGGTTCAAAGATGATTATTTTTGTCGTTTCAGCTGTGAAAAATACTACCAATTTGGCAAAATCACAAGATCTTGAGAAATTCAATGAATTAAAAATTTATGTTTGCAAAAGCACAAATTGGGATAAAGTATGAATACAACAAATTAAACAGAAATTTATTCTCAGGTCAGTAGAGATAATGCACAGAATTTCTTAAATTCCAACTTTTGTGGTAGTTTGATGCTAAGCTGAATGATTATCTAGAACAAAATTTATAAATGTTTTGGCACTTTTGTAACAGCTTAGCACAGCAACCATAACAAGTGTGCATAATAAACACAACTTTTCAAGTTCAATATGTATTATTATATGAAATAAAGAAAAAAAAACATTTTGAACCCCAAGTTTGGCCACATAACCATGCATTCAAACAGAATACTTGACAACATGGTTAAATAACGAAAATTCAATGCATCTTTATCAAAACAATTCTTCTCATAAAAAGGAAAGCTTTGATAATATTTCAAAATGGCTTTAATCAAACAATAAGATTTAATAAACAGAAGTTTTAAGAAAGTAATAAAAAAACTTTCTACTTCAGTAATATATTCCAAATACCTTTTTAAAGTTAATCGATTACTTTGAATTTTGCTGAGAACCTCAGAGAAAGTTTTCATAATCAACATATTCTTTGAAATCACGAGCACATTTTTGCTGAGAAATAAAAACTTGAGCATTAAGCATACTTAATAACAGCAAGCTGACGATAATCTCACCCAACAATATTTAAATTTTCATATAAAAAAATTTGTTTGATTTCAAAACGTTTTAGATGAATTATGTTTTCTTAGTTCTTATGTTCCAGAACAACAATTATATTCCAATATTGATGCTGACAGAAATTTTACGTGGAACTGCATGGGTTATTTACTTGGGCTTCTGTTTATGATTCGCATTCTTATAGAACACTTTTTAAAAGTTAAATTTCAAAAAAAAATTTTGTTATTACTATACAATATACTCTATACAAACTATTATTTAGAATAAAAATTTCCTATTTTTTCCTCTATTAACTCTAAAATCGATGACTATATACATAAAATATGCATACATACACATATATATAATTTTCTGATTTTTCAACAATTATTTAATAAATGTATCAAGTCATTACTTACTCAGGGTGACATAACGGTATAATTTCTATTCCATCACTGTTTTCATTCCCAGCTAGTTATTTACAGTACATTCTATGTTCGTTGGGCGTGAATGTATACTGGTGTGCAAAACTTAAGCAACAATGTAAATTTTAATCAGATAGCCATGAAATTGCAGAAAAGAGGTTCTTGCGATCCGTACAATGAACATGCAATTCAGTACAAAGGTCATGCTTATGCAAATGTCGGGAACAAAACGTCACAAGCGGCGTGAGAGTATGCAAAACGCGTGCAGTCGGAGGGCTCAGCTTAGGACTGCAATAAAAGGAAGGATGGAGACACAATTAAAGACATTCGCTGCAAGTGCAAGTGAGTTGTTTCGTGAAATAGGGCTAGAAGAAATGACCTAGATGACTTCACCCGTGGAAGAATAATCGGAAAGCTGGAAGAGAGGAGTAGTGTGACAAGTATAGCTGAAGAGTTCGGATTCAACAAAAGTGTCGTTTTGCGTGCTTGGAAAGGCCTTCCAAATCATAGGTACAGCTGTTAGAAAGGTTGGTGGTGGTCACCCTAAGAAAAAAGCTGCATGGCTCAGCAACTATGTGCAGCAACGGGGCGACAAGTGTCGCAGTTTACTGCGTCCAGACGCCTTCACAAAGGTGGCCTATTCGCCCGCCGTCCTAAACGCTACCTCCCTTTGAAAGTTGGCCATTAGCGCCACCCTTTAGAGTGGTGCAAGGAGCACGAAAACTGGACATCTCATGAATGAAGTTGTGTCCTCTTTACGGATGAGAGTCGTTTTAGTACCACAAGCGATTTTCAACGCCAGTTGATTTGGAGAGAGGTCGGGACACGGTTTCATCCCAGTAACATCACGGAAAGAGACCATTACGGTGGTTCTGGAGTTCTCGTCTGTGGAGGCATTATGCTGAACGGTCGAACAGAGCTCCACGTTTTCATCAGAGATTCTGTAACCGGAGATCGCTATTTTCAAGAAGAGATCCTTCTCAATGTACGTCTGTTCCAAGGTGCCATTGGAGCAGACTTCATTTTTATGGATGACATTGCACGGCCACACCAGACTCCTGCCGTTCAGAAGCTATTCGAAAGTAAAGATATCACTCGGATGGATTGGTCAACGTATTCCCCTGATTTAAATCTCGTAGAACATGTGTAGGATACTTTGTGGAGACGCTTTTTGGTACGATCACATCCTCCTGGTAACACCCAACAATTGAAACAAATGCTGATTGAGGAATGGCCACGCTTACCTCAAGATCTGTTGGACAATCTGGTGCTGAGTATGGACAGGCGATGCGAAATAAACCATTGAAGTAAGGGGAGGGCATATCCCGTACTAAGGAACATCTGCTCGTTGTTCTTCCTCTTGTGCAGACAATCAGGTATAATGATACTACGAGTTCAGTAAAGCCTTTTTTTTTGCTTAGTTCCATACTGTACGCATTGTATTCATTTTTGAGAAACCGTGCTTTCGTCATCATTTAAATACAAAATGCTGTCTCTCATTTCTGAATTTCATGTCTCTCAGATGATTTCTTGTGGAGTTATGGCAAAAATAACACCTGCTGCTTAAGTTTTGCATACCAATGTAGAAATTTACACAGATATGCTGAACGCCATTCATAAAAAGGATCTCTGGGTATGTCCTAGGGGCACTATATTCATGTAGAAAATGTATCACAAAAGTGTTTCCTGCAAAAATGAATATAATGTATTTTATAGAAATGCACATTATGAAATATATGCAGAAATAACATTATGTTATGAACAATGTTTTTGCTAGGAATATTGGGGAATCTCTTTTAAGAGTTTTATTCTGCTACGTTAAATAGAGTAGTAATAACCAAATGGTAAAAATAGGCTTTAGCACTAGCGCGAATTTCAACAAAACCATTAAAAGTTACTGCGAATGGGGTTTAACACCATTTTGTATCAATGCATAAATCAAAACAAACCAAAAATATGCATACCTTGTAATTATCAAATACACAATCAATTATCCGCTGACACAAGCAAACAGCCGCCATTAAACTTTCAAAACGTGGAATCACGGGAAGATCAGGCATGCGTTGAAGGTTTTGCTTTGATTGGTACTTTAAATTGGTGAAATACTAAACGTCTGCGGCGATTACACCAAACTTCAGTGCAATGAAAAAAGCAAGTGAACATATCTCTTACTTTGAACCTTAAAATGGTGCAACACTGAACTGAAATTTTTTACAATGTACATGCTCAGCTGAATTACCCTGTATTTAGCGTTCACACTTACATTAGTGGGAAGTCTATTTTGAATTAATTATTCTATTCCACTATCAGTGGGAAGTTTATTTTAAAGGAAAATAATTTAAGTGTATAACATACATTATGACTTCTGAATACGTTATATAGTGTTGATATTAAACATATGTAATTGTAATGAAGGATGGAGTAACACATATTAGAGTAAGAAACGAAGCAATGCTATTAACTGAAATTTTTACAAGATCAGTAAAGAGAGAGCTGTGAAAAACGGAGTAAGAGTTGATCTTGCGTTTAAAATTATAATAATAATAAATGAATTATGCATTTGTTTATTCTTTTAAATTCTCTTTCTTTCGATTTTGAATAAAAATGTTTCATTCAAAATCAAAAATAAAACGTAGGATAAAAGTAACCTAGGCAATGCTTGAGAATTAAGAGCAATTTTATTGTTTTCCTTTTTCCTCTCTCGTAAAAGAAGTTAATAAACATATATGTTTGCAACTGTAAATTAAAAAAGGTTTGTTTATTGTAATTCCAACATTCACATCAGATCGTATTCACCTTTGGATGAAAGTAGAGAAATTTCACTGTCAAAATTCTTTCTGCTCTAAAGATCAAACGGAAACATTAAATATTTCCTTTCATTATATAATAAACTATAAGAAATTACTTTTAGGGAAAAACGTTGAGCACAAAATCCAGTTAAAGTTTCTTTCAGTTGCTTATAATTCCAACTTATTCATATTCAGTATTTGAAATTTGGTTCGGGTTGCTATTCATGTCGTTATGCGTATTTCTGTACATTTTACTATCAACACTTTAATTAACACGTTAAGTAAAGTTCTTCCCAATTCCTTCCAAAGGACAGGATTAAATTATCTGCATGGAATATTTTAGGTTGGAATGTGGTACTGTTGGCTAACACAAGAAAACAGAGTATTGCCCATTCACCTTTGAAATCTACTTTAATTTTGAAAATATGTAATGTATTATAAACTAAAACAAAAGTACATTTAATTTCGGAACTATGAGTGAAAAAAACATTCTGGATTTTGCAAAAATAGATGTAATAGCAAAAACAGCCCAAATTTGTTAAGAATTATTTTCTGAGAAATCCGAATGCCATGAATACGACACGAAAACTGTGACTGATCAACTGAGTGATTGAGAAATTCGGTTATGATATTTTAGGTGGAGGAGCAGCCGTTTTTTATTAACATTACGCATTCCCGTGACTAATTAGAAATGCCAATTGAAAGCGATTTTATATGATTGAGACATCGTTAAAAAAGGGGGAAAAGAACTCTGCATGATGCATAACTTCTGTTATTTTGCAGTACTATTTGAAAAGAACTAATAATAGCTGAAAAGGAAAGTATGCATAGTACATATCAAGTTGTCAGTAATGGCCAAACATCCATAAGAATTTTTCTTATCTGAAGCTTAAAAGTATTAGTGCAATAGTCCAATGTAGGTCCGCTATTCACCGCTATCATAACTTCTAGCCTTCGAGAAATATGTTATATTAAATTTCTGTAAATAACTGCAGCTATTTTGCATTACTTAGCCAGTAACATGATGAAAAGATGCATGTTAGATTTGGGACAAAATGGTCTGGCTAAAGAGGGTCCTCCAGCTGATCTTAGATTTGCTCAGATAGGTTGAGAACAAGATTTTGAGCCGCATAATCAAGTTGGTTCTTTCCCATCTCCTCAAGTTACTGAATTATTTTTGTTTTATGAATGAGCGCGTTTTCATGTTAAAACGGAAATTAACCAGTTTTAGACGGTTGCTAAAGAGCATGAAGAAAGGAATTGTCCAGAATTACTTTATAACCCTTAGAATTTCAGCGTTCTGGGCCCAAACCTAGTAGATCAAGCTCAAAATAAGAAAAGAGACTAACTCAAGAATTCCTCTTCCATTAAACTTCATAGTGGGACAATGCACTCCGGTGAATAAAGTTTCCATAGCAATCGCTCTTTTCAATCACATCCATCAAATTCCACAGCGTGCAGCATGATTCTTCACTCCTTAAAATGTTCTTTTTTTCCACTGGCGACTGATTTTACAGAGTCAGAGTTGATGGACAGCGTTTCTTTCATTGATTGCTGGCTTATGTGTAGCAGCTCGTCCGCTGAATCCATGTGTAATCATCTCTCGACAGATGGTACAAAAGCTGACGTAACTTTCTGAAGTCAATAACTGCAATTTCTAATGAAGCCGGACGATTTGACTTCACCACTTGTCGGAAGCATCAATTATTCCGAACTGTCAATTTCTTCGATTTCCCAGGTCGAGGTTGGAGTTTTGTGAACCTCTCAGGTTTCCATTTTATTGTCCATCACTCTGCGTTGCAAATGGATCTACAACTTGCTTGAAATCTCCCGGATAGTATGACTAAATCTCCTTACGAGCTCGTGATCATTTTATCGGATCATGACATGCATTTATGACAGTCGGATGTTACTCCTTAAAATAATTATAATTATAACTGTTAAAACACGCTTGATAGGCATGTGATTCAAGAAAATTTAAGGAATTTCGAAACAGAAGAGAATGCAGTAATTATTAATAAATTTATGATAGCAATAACAATTCATTTGGAAACTATTTTTATTTACAAGATAATCTGTCATGTTTTTGTTTTAACATTTTAAGTAAATTTTCTATCGTTGCCCTTTTTTTCTTTGTTATTCAACGAATTCTCTTTCGTTATTTATTATTATTTTTAATGGATCTGTGTATGTGTGATAAAATGTTTGAAAAATAATTCAAGAAAAGGAATATTTGAGCAACGGATACCGCAAAACTGCAGGTTCCCCCCACCACCACCACAAAGTGAAAGCAAAATTTAATTAAAAAATTAACTATATTTTTTTACATTACACTGAATTTTAAGAATTTTACAGAAAACCGCAGCTGCGAGATATTTAAAATGAAGTAAAACCCCTCTGTATTTAGCTACTTGCCATGCCTTTGGTTAAAGGTAAAAAAAACAACAGCTACCGGTTCTGGAAGAGGTGTTTTCTGAGACGATTTTTTAATGACTCACATTTACTCCCTATGTTAAAGAAACAGTGTGAAACCAAAACGCAGTCTGCTCATTCCATCACGAAAGAGAGCTTCGCATTAAGTTACCAGATGATTTTCTTCCCAAACAGCAAGTATTGAGAGAAAATCAGCTATATGAATTTATTTTATATACAAGCTAATTTAAATCTGTTAAATTAAATATAATCAAATTGTCGTATATTAATGCTGTGCAACGAATGAAAAGAAAATTCTTCAGAAATGTTCCTGTATAGTATCTCATTTAACTACGTGCTCGTTCTGCGCTGAATCGGACTTAAAGTTTACCAAATGACTTTCCATTCTATAATTTTGTTGTTAATCAGATCGTACATCGTGCTACTTATTTCCTTGACAGTAAGTTAATGATGATGTGTTCAGGCAACTTTTTCATAGAAATCTATATGATCTCAAAACAATATTGTTACTGTTATGAAAATTGTAGCAAAAGGTATTCTGCAACAATATTATGAAACTGTTATGAAATTCGTAGAAAAGGCATTCTGCAATTCTTTACATTCTGAAAAAAATATAAAACATTTCATTGGAAAAGAAAAGAATTTGATTATCTATCGTCTAGACGTTATGCATATAACTAAATGAAGCGACGGAGAATATATACAAGCAAAACTTGGATAGTTTCCATGTATTTTATATATAATTTCTTTTTCTGTATTTAAATATTTCAAAATTGAAGCCTTTGGAAATCAGGTCAGTCTCTATGAATGATGTATTCGACGCTCATCAATCACAGAATTCTGTTAAAAAAACTACAAGTAGTTACTCGTAGTTAAAATACTTAGCCATAAAAGAAGTAACGTGCTTTATGAGGATGGTCTAAGAGAGCAGTTGCCTATTCGCTCGAGATGAGTGGTAACAAACAATAGACATCAGTTTCATTTTGCGCATCAAGCTCTTCATTGTATACAAGCTGCATCCCCGTCACTGCAGAGGAACTGGAAACCGATTAGACTGTTTAGAGGAAAATAGAAGTTGAACGGCTATGCGACTTTCGATTCTTTCTCTTTCGTTGATTTACGCTTGACTAAACATCCGTGGATCCAAATGGAAAGCAAACTTTTAATGCAAAGTAATATTTTACAGTGCGCTGCCGAAGCATTATTTACCATGCTTTATTTTCAAAACATTTCAAAGTTTACAGTATTATTAAATTTAATACTACGCAGGAAAATTCAAGGAAGTGTTAATTTAATTTTGAAACTATTTCGCAGACCAAAAAAAAAAAACGGCAAAAAATACGAGGCTGCATCGAGCAAATACAGCATTCCACAGAAAGTAGGGAAGACCAAAATGTTAATATCAGACATAAGGTATTCCATTCAATCGGTCTAAGGAAACTGGACAAGCGTTTATAAAGACAAAGATTACTCAAGGTAAGCTTCTAACTTTAAGTTGTAACTGCACCTTAAGTCTCGCTTTTTAATTTGATTATTTTGCTTTCCACCCTAAAAGAAGTAACATATTTATAAGAGGTCTTCACCAAGCACGCCTTAGCAGTGGCCGACTGGCTAGGACAGCTAACTCCTGGGATTTCAACCCGCGTTCGATCCCAGGAGAACGGGCTGGCTGAAGATAGTTTTTCGTGTTGTTTTCCATATGTAAGGTGAATAAAAGTCTGCGTTTACGTAGAAGTAAAGTCTTTTTTATTCATTAAGTAATGAAAAATTTGCGAACGAAAGCGTTTAACTAACTTACAGAAACAAAACGAAACCATGAAGCTATGCACTACCAAAAGATAAAAATTTGTTTTTACTCTTCCATATGCATAAACGAACACACACATATATATATATATATAATATACTCTGTGGTGAAATAGGCGAGTCCGTTCTCCAATTATTACATTAATTTTCACGTCTTTATGGCAATATAACTATATAATAACAATATAAATGAAGCAAAACAGAGAAACGGCCAGCTACATGTTAAGAATTTGTAAATTATAGTACGGCTGTCAGTAAAGATAAAATTCTACTTTATTTCTCTTGGTTAATTAAGCTTTTGGTGTGCTAAAATTTCCATAGGACCATTCTATTGGACAAAAGATCTTTCATCCTTATGTAAACTCAGGCTTTAAATTAAGATAGAAAAGAGAAATAACTAAATTAAAAATGAGGCTTAAGGAACTATTACAAATTAAATTTGGGATTTTATTTCGCACATTTTTATCTTGCAGATATGGCAGATTTAAATATTCCTTTTTCATTTTAGTTGACATTTGAAGCCACAAATAATTTGACATTATATGTGCTAGTTGAAGAATTACGTCAGTTTTTTACATAAAATTTTGAAGACAGCAAGCAATAGCAAATCGGCCGAAGCGAAAGCGGGAAATAAATGCAATGTGCTCGAGATTAAATCTTAGTTCAGAGTGAGTTAGTTTCGATTTCGATATTATTTGATTTTATGCTATAAATGATATAGTACATCGAACAGAGCTGCAGATTTTAGCAGCATCGAAATGTTTAGGATTTAGAGTAGCACCGAGCAGCAAAATTTAAGGGTGCCAAAATTTTTAGAATTTAACAAAGATGGGCAGAGATTGTACCCTACGGTAAAATGTCTGATGTAGGCGGTATGGCTGATGTAAACCCTGCGGTAAAATGCCCTGCGAGAGGAATTATCTATTTGTAACTTCATCGATATTATTTTAAGTTATCTAAAAATTGCAGGTGTTTAAAAATAAAAATATTGTTTAGAACATCACAGGAAGAGAATTTAATTTACATTCCTGTAATTATGGTAACTAAGTTTACGTCCCTTTATACACAGAAGAGTCATCTATCTGTCTGCACCTGCATCAATGCTAGTTTATGTTATACAAAAAATAGTAAATGGTTACTAATACATACCACAAATGAGATTTTCAAACTATCAAATAAAAGTAACGAAAGTGAATTTTTTAACAGATTTATACATATTTTATAGTATAAAGATTTTAAATTATAGAGTTTATATTTATGCACATTTTACATGTTCCTGGCATAAAAAAATTTCCTTCATTTCCTAAGCTATATTCCTAAACTATGTGACTTCGGTGCGCGTTTTTCAAACTGTCGCAAACTTTCGGAAGCATCTTCAATATACGTATACATAGTGCGAGAGGAAAGCTTAAAGGTAAATGTCAAAGTGGATACTAAATTTTTTAAATTTCCTCGTTAACACTAAAAGTAATTTAGAGAAATGACATTACAGAATTTTTACATATGTTTCATTTTTATGCTAAATCTGAAGGTTTATATTTAATTAATACAATTAGAAAAATAAGGTTGGTTTGTTAATTGAAAATAACAAAACATACGAAGCTATCTACCAAGAAATGATAGCTTTGTGGAGGACTTTCTGAAAGAAACGTGATTACACTTACGTTACCTATGGGTAAAACCCTAAGACCTCATACAAGCCAGCCCGATCTCCAGAAACTGAATCAAGGAACGAACCACTAGCGTTCAGAATCTTATTTTGTTGAAGATCATAATTGGGCATTTATTATTTCTTATTTTGTTATCTGAATCTACAAGCGAACAATATTAAAGATTCATTGGTATTTTGGGTTTAAATTTGGAACATAGTTAAACCTATGTTTTCTGTTTCATTCCCACATAAGTATTTAATAGAAGTCATGTGTTTCATAAGAAAAACAGAAGTCATGAAGATACAAATAAGTAATTTATTATTGTTACTGTTTTAAATCTGTAGCTGAGTGGGTTTACTTGCTGCTGTTTCGGTTGGAGTTGCTTATGATTATTTAATTTAAATAAATACATAGCTTGAGCAATTACATAATTGTAAAACAACCTTCTGTTTAAAAAATTGTGAATAATCGCAATCTGAACGGGCATATTTTGCTTACCGTCAGTAACCACTGTGCATTTATTTGGAAAAAAAAATGGACATTCGTATTTTTTAATAACATTTTTAATTTTTACATGAAGCGCGCTAACTCCTATATCTGTTATGTTTATTTAAATTCAAATTTAATTGATGGCTTAAATATGAAAATTGATAGTTTGAATTTAATTGATAGTTTGAATATGAAAATTTCGAGACAAAGATTTTGCGTACATCTTCGCACTACGCAAATAAATTCCATGTTTTAAGTAACTAAGGTAAATATTTTCAACCACTTTTTATCAGTTTAACAAAACATATTTGGAAATTTTTTTTAATTTTGAGTCATTTTAATGCTTGCGTTATGAATTTCATAATCCTCTCCAACCCACCAACCACCGTTTTTTTCACCTAGTTTTTCCCGTAGAATTCCGCAGTTGCTAATTTTGAGAACAAAACAGAACTTGTTATGATTTTTTTATTAAAATTCTTCTTCTCCAGTTTATTTAATAATTTTGTTTATACACATGTATTTTATTCTTGAAAAGGATACGTGTACAATAAATAAGTACAAATACGCATGGAATAAATATGTACATTTTCAAAGATGAGGTTTTTCATATATGTTCTTATCTCCGACTTCAAAGATTTACCATAATTTCGCTGCATTTTGTTCACAACTTTTCTATTTTTTGCTAAAACTTGTTGAAACATTGCATGTGTAAATTTATCCTGGAAAAACACGAACGAATTTCTGTACATATATATTTCGCTATTTCAGCGAAAGTTTCTACCACGGTTTCATCTAAAAGGGGATTTTGAAATATTTCAGCATGCATATTTGGTCCTTATTTAAAAGTAAACATTTTCGTTGAGCTGAAATACTTAGAATTAAACAGAAAAATTCTGTCAGAAACGTAAAACAACTCAGAATGAAAACAAAGGAAAAAAATACCACACCTCAAAAAGAACTATTTTTTATCGCTGTTTCAACTGACAGTCGTTTTGAAACACTTTAGCACATCATTTTTGTCTCTGTTTCAAAGGAAAAGCATTTTCATTCATCTAAAACAACAAAAATGTCTGAAAAATTCTATCGCAAACGCAATTGGCTGAGATTCAAAACAGGACTAAAAAAAAAGAGTTTAAAAAAAAGTGATTTGGCGTTAAGAGATTGATAGCAAAATTTTCACAAAGTTACCATAAACTGAAGATTTGTACTTTTCCCCATGTGTAAAGTAGATAAGAGCCAGAGACTCTTAGAAAGTCCTTCACAAGGACATCTCTCCCCTTAAGCGAAAAGCTCTTGAGTGTTTTGCCATTAATAAACCAAACCTAAACCGAAAATTAACTAAAAACAATATCTGTTTCTAACGCAGTAATAAGTATATCAATAGTTAAACTCCCATACTACAACTATGTGAAATCTTTATTTTTATAAATATAGGTTTCCAAACCTGAGGAAGGCTGTAACTGAGTTTTTATAGTGGACCTATGATTTGTTTCTTTACGGATGAATGTTTCGTCAAGTAAATTGCTAAACTGGTGGTTTTTATTTCTAATTTGTTTCATAATCTTAGAGGTCCAGGTGCTTTTAAAAATTCAGGCAATTATTTGCTCCTAAATAATTGTTAAAAATGCTCCTAAAAATATTTTCGTCATGTATTTATTCATTTAACTATGGCTAAGGAAGAAAATTTAGAAGTAAAGCGCCAGTTTTGCTGAATTCCAACAAAAAGAGCATTATTAATTTACAACAAAAAGCACTCTATTAATTATATGCATAATGCATATACTAATCTTCTTGAAGCCCGAACACCTGGAAGGAATGTAGCTATAGCTTTTATGTTTATAGGGTATGCAAAGAAGTGTAAACAAAAGGTTATCGTTTCAAAACTATATGCTTTGCATATGTCGATGCATTTATTATTCTATATGTCTACTTTTGGCATTTATTGTTCGCTGTCCAAGCTGTAACACTGAATTTAACAAAGTTTCAATGGTGTGTTATGGAATAGCCATCCAAATTGCATTGACCCAAGTCCAAATTTCGTTAAGATTTCCTTGAAGACTGCCATACATATCAGCTTCCATTTGACCGTATCCTCCATATTTTCGATCAAGAAAAAAAGTAATCTAGGCACAGAAAGAAGTGGGATATTGTTCGCTTGGAATTATTGGTTGTAAGGCATATTAGTTGTTGCTGCAGTATAAGAAGTGGCACTGCGGTACTGGAGATTACCGTGGGGAAATGATGCAAGTAAGGAAAGGTACCTGGTCTCAGAACGTCATTGATGTATCCAGCGCTCTAATGGTAGCTTGGATGACTATGAGAGGCGATCTGCTGTTAATCCAGTAGATCCGCACAAGAATGCTCCTTGTTGAAGTGATATTTTGCGTACAAATAGCCTTCTTGGCCTCTCTCCAGCCGTTGGCAGTGGACACCTGCGAACCATCATTTTCACCCAGCAAATCCGTGATTCTTCAGAAGAAAGGATCGCATGCCACTCATTAGTCTGCGCGCATGACAATCGATGCACTATTGCAGTCTGGCAGTATATTGCTAAGGTGAGAAAGCTAACCTGAGAAGCGACTGACGCAACCCTAAACTAGAACTTAAAAAATGAGGACATATTGTTAAGAATGACATAATGAATGTGTTATTGCTCACCATAGCTGCGCTAGTAAAGTGAATGATGCAGTATGGTCAACCAAAGAACTCTCTCTGATGAGGTGACGATTCTTTCTCTTAGTTACTGAAACAAGGACTAAAATTCCTCTGCAAACGCGCTGCGTTTTCTAAACTAATTAAGACTAATTTGTGTATGGGTGCACTTTGATTTCTCATTTACATAGCTGCGGAATTTGGGTATGCACGAATTACGAAAACTTAATCATTTTTTCTGTATTGTTCCTTTTTTACACCTTGAAAAATTGAAATGTGTAGTTATATTTTATCTTGGTGTTCTGTTTTTGAAAAAAAAGTAGTGTATATCTGAAAATTTTAGATTTAGCAGATCATTAATTGTGCTATCAATTATTCCACCAAATTATTAGATTTAAAAGGCTTAATTTTTTATGTTAACATCTAGATTTGCAATAGAAGAGTGATATAAACGAAAATGAAAGCTTGCAAAATACAATCGCTTAAAATTTCAAATCAGAATGGAAAACTGATTAAATTAAAAATTTTTATTATTTCAGGGTATATACAAAATAAATATACTAAATGTACAAATTAAACATCACTTATTCTTGACATAAATTAGTCCGTATTGAAAACGGTTAAATTTTAATCAGATCGTTAACTCTTAACTTGTGACCACAAAATCGCAATGAAATATCTGTAATATTTTATTACAATTATTTTATTTGAACGAAAACCTTTTTCTTTAGTTCTCTTATTAATACAGTAAGAATATTTTTGCCTAAAGGGGGAAAATTAGGCTTTTGAATTACTTTATCATGTCAAAATTTGCTGCAATTCTATTTTTTCTTTACTTTTGAAAGACTATTAAAAGATATTACCTTTCAATCCAAAAATTTCAGATAACATTTTAACATCATGAAAAATTTATCTTTAAGGTTTCAGTTATTTTTTATTTTAAAAGCATAAAAATTTGAAAATTTAAATAATTTCAATCTAATCTTCGTATGCTGGTTTTCGTATAAAGTATAATATAACATTAAACTAAACTACTACGCTTAATCTATAGTTTAAAAATTAATTCCAGAAGAAATTCCAATCGAAATTAATCCGAGCTGTTAAACACAGCACTGCCAAATGGTAGGGAAGGGGAAAAAAATTTGCTATGTTATTACCAGTTATAAATTAGCGTCATGTAGACACTCATACACTTATTTGATAAAGAAAAGACTTAATTATTCAAGATCTAAATCTGCATTTATTTCAGAGTCTCGCTTACTCACAAGGCTAACAACAACTCTCAAGTGGCAATACTTTTTATTTTGCCAGGACGTAAAATTTGCTTACTGAAAACAATAAATACCTCGAAAAAGGTTTTCCTCGGGGTGTTCACGACTCTTGAAAAAGGCAGTATATATATATTCCGAAACAACAGAGTATCTAGAGGTGCCAGGCACAAAAAAAAATTATATATAATTGTTTTTTATTTAATTTATCTATCTATTATTTTTTTTATTTTAAGCAAGCTTACGTTTATTCATGTATTATTATATAAACTTAAGACAGCCTTATAAATCATAATCCATCCAAAATGAGATCCGAAGATTTTGCACAGTCGAATTAACTTTGTAGAATAAATATCGCATTAACACGATAATCCTGACTCAGATGTATAAGTGCTTCAAATTTAAAGCTTACGAATCCTTAATCGAAATCTAAACAGTACAGTGATCTGCATGAAGTTGCTTAATGCGCGGAGGATACATTATTGTGAGTTAAAAAAATCAAATTCAGACATAAGATACTCTGTGAGGTTAATCTCCTTTCGAACAGGTTTTGTGATTTGTTTTCGACCAAGTGGAAGTGGGGGCGTTTGGTTGAAGCCGATGAACCATTTTGTGGGAAACATTTGCTAACCAGCCAAGATTCATGTAACTGATTGCATTAACGCTGACAAGCTCTAGATTTAGAAAGCGAAAGTTAGAAATACTGCATCAGTTGAAAATGATTTTTGGAAAGTTACAAAATCATGCTCTAAAAAATTATTGAAACAGATATTAACGTGTTCTTAAAATCGCAAAGGTTATATTTCTGTATTAGGGTTATGTTTCGGCTTTAGATGGCATAGAATCTTTGAAATGAAGAAGAAAATTAGACAGGAAACTAAAATTTGATTTTCCTTTTGATTGCTATTTTGATTAGTTTATTTCAAACGGTTTTACATGAAGTAAAAAACATAAAAAAATTATTTAAAAAACTATGGTAGACATATGCAAAATAGAATTCCGCTCATCATGTTTCAATACATTTGCATGCATTACTGACTTAAATTTATCGACTTACAAAATTCTATATTGGTTACGCAAAATCTATTCTCCAGGATCTCTGACGCATTTACTGTGATCTGTGTATGCAAACTATAAGAATACAAGACCAAGGATTTCATTGGATTGTTCTGCATAACAGGCAAATCATTCATGAAAATCACTGACTACTGTTCAACTGGCGGGACCACCTGGGGGAAACTACGAAAAATCGAATGCAGCCGGCTCTGCGCCAGAATTTGAACCCGGATCGATATTCGACAATTTTATTGCTCGGCGACTCATGAGCCTCAAAAATCAAAAAATACGTCTTGAAAAATCACATTCCGAAGACTTTCACAAGTCTACGAACACTGAGATCTGTACGATAATAAGCACGAATCGGTATACATTTTAATAAATATACACATTTATAACATGGTACATAACCGAAAAGAAAGATAGAGTGCCTATCCGAACAGTTTGCTACTGCTCTTTTTTTTTTACCTTTCCCCTACTATATATAGAATACTTAAACTCAGCTGCTCTAAGTGTATAAACGCAAAGCTGATTTCACTATGAAAGTGTACTGGTTATGTTTCTTTGAAACAAAGTTCAAACTCCGTCGCTGACACCAGTCAACTATAAAATACGAAAAGTACTTTTTCGTATATAAATGTTTCTAATATTTCGCTATAACTGACGTTCAACAAATTCATTAGATTCGGAGGAAATTTTTTCGCAAAGAAAAGCTATCGTTTAACAGATTTGAAGTAAATGCATTTAGAATTAGTATAAAAGAATCTTACTAAAAAATTTCTATTTTTTTGAGTTATCGCCTGTGTGCTAGAAATATTTTTGAATTATCTCCTGAACGTACGATATCATTTTTGAGTTATCTCTTTTACACTAAAGATAGCATATCTAGAGGCAGAGGTCAGGAAAAATCATCAACATTATAATCAAAAGATATTTCAAACATAACCGGAATATATGTTACTGTGAAGATATTAGCATAAAAGAGTATGGCAGAAAAGCTAATGTAATATATTACTAGATTTGTTAACTTCAAAGTAAGATGTGCTTTGCTATTAAACATCTAATATATCAAACTCATTGCTAGCCACTTTGCTTAAAAACACTGATTTACTTTGCTTAAAGTAAATTATATTTTTTTACATTGCAAAAATCGAATAAACCAATCATACTATAAACTTAAAATTTGTTTTGAGGGAAACAGGATGCATCCTACGGGAAACAAAATGGGAAAACAGTAAAAGATTTTTTCTTGGTGGAAATTAAAGGGCTGTTCGTTCTCACATTTTCCCGCAGATTGTTCAACAGGGACTTCGCTGGCAAATATAAACAAAATTTCTATTTCCTTGCATATTTTAGTGCGTAAATGATGAATGAAGTTGAAAGGCTTTGACTTGTGAGCAAAATCGTTCTGCAATAGATTTTCGGATATGGGTTTTTTGGATTATAGCAAACCACACCAAACCTATCTGTCGAAAGGGAGGAATGCCTTCGAGGAGGACTTTCTGGGGTAAATGAAATGATGGTCACGTTACATACGTGAAAAACCGAGAAACCATCCATACAGCCAGTCCGTTTGCTGGGATTTGAACCTGGGTCGAACAACCAGTGTTTAGCGGTTGCTTTCGTTCTGCCGCTTGTGGGCTCAAGTTTTAAGAAACACGAAAACAACAACAAAAAAATCGCTTCATTGCTGCTGAAAATTATTCTTCTGGACATTGTTGATTCAAATTCACCGATGTTTAATTTACTGTATGGCAAATTTTATAGCTGTGCTCATTATTGGGAGATATAGATTATTTCTATTCTCATTCTCTTATTCACAGGCCCAAATTTCAAATTTTATCCACAGTTTACGTTTCATTAAGCTTTGATTTGGTTTAGTTTATTTGATTATGGCAAAGTATACGAGGGCTATCTGCCTAAGGGAAGGTATGCCTTCGTGGAGCACTTCCTAAGGGAAACTGCCTAGTATATACGTTACACATGGGGAAAATCAAGGAAACGCCCATGCAGCCGTCCTGTTCGCCAGGATTCGAGCCCAGGAAGAAACTACCAGTATTCAGTGACTTTACCGCTCGGCCGCTAGTGGACTTTCATTTATGCAGTTACCTACACTATGGCATGTAAATTACATATTTTAAATCAGAGATTAAAAAAGATTCTATTATGAATGCTTACTTTAATGAGTTATGAGAATACAAAACCAAGAAGTAATGGCCAGAGATGTCAGTACCGTATGTCATACTATATTTGGCATTTAATGAAAAAGATTGGGGAAGAAAAAATATTAACAAATGAGTTTTTTTAAGTAATATTCAAAATGTATGTAAAATGGAAATATGTATGTAAAATTAATTAACTTATTGGAGCTTTATGTAAGTTGTTTAATTACGTGTGCTTAGCATTAAATTATTTAATTAGCTGGATTTAACGAGCTGTACTCAATTAAGTGTTTTGTTAAGCTTTTTTTTGCACTTACCTGTTTTTCTGATAATATTGTACCCAACCGCATTTAACATTATAATAACTATCAATTTAGAAATACTAGACGGATTTTATTGATCACTTTGGCGATCTACTACTAAATTAATGTGTGGCAATGCTAAATACATACATATTTAGTAAATTTAGTATTTTCCTACATCTTTATTCCTTTGCTTCGAAATTTTTTGAATGAGTTGTCCATGAGTCCCAAAATAAAAGCATTCTTCGCCTAATTCAAGATATTAAAGTACGTTTCAATTAATTCCGCACTATGACTGTTTATAGACAATACTCAAAGAACAACAAAATATGAGCAAATTCACCACTTTGATTTATGGAGTAGATTGAGTAGGTTTATGAATTAAATATGAGCCTTAGCATTTTATAAGCCAGTGTTTTACGAGTGGATTCGCGAATTTGTTTCCCCAGCAACTATTGCACTTATTCACCGTGCTTCGCTATGCTTGGCTGTAGTTATTCAGAATAAACAAAATATCTAAGTAACCACTGGTGGTTATCGAACCCGGTTTTCAAGCACGAGTGGATAAGCTAACTTATGCCGCGCATGCTACAAAGCGACGAAAAGTTTCATATTTCGGATGGAAACGAAAGAATCAGAAATACGGTCATTAATCAAAAATATAAGAAGCAGATCAACATCGTTTAGTTAGTTAAATATATAAAACTCAGCATTTTAATTCAGACAAGTTTGATTCTTTTCATTGTGCCATAAGAACAAATTAATTTGGGACATTTCTGAGCATAATTCTGAGACTATATCTTAGAAAACGCTATACAAAAATATATTTCGGAATCCTCTATATGCTGCACTTAAAACTCATTTTAGTATTAAAGTGCATTTAGTATTAGTTAAGTTAAGAAGATATATTTTTAAATTTCTGAACATTCTGTGAAATAGTTGCCTGATTTTTAAGAGTTTTCTAAATACTTGTCTTAACGTATCTGTAGTCAAAGGTACTTCTGAGTTATGGAATTTTGGGTTAAAGAGTAGAAAGACAGGGAAAGAAACAGTTTTCTTCTAGCAAATTCTAAGAAGAGTGGCTCATAACTACGTTATGGAGGAAAGAAACTTAATACACGTTATGCAGCGTGCTCATTCCTGAAATAAACGTGAGAGATGAAAGCAAGCACATTACTTTATTTATCAGAAAGGAAAGATTTAATTTTCTCAATCGTTTGTGAACAAAAGATTGAGGTTCAATATAAGCCACTAACTGGTGTTCAATATAAGCCAGTTTTCCTTAGAAAATGCGACACGAAAACATCCGTCCTCAAGCAGAAGTAATATTCCTCAGGTATAACGTAGATACGACCTAGCTTCCTTTAAAAAGTACTTGACAAAGGCACTCCTTCCCATAGGCATGTATGTCTCGTGTGCTTTTGCGTAATCCAAATCATCCTCAAGCAGATAATCCTAATGTGCTTTGCCATAATCCAAATCCAGCCTCCGTTTCTGTTAAAAAAAATAGCTTATTTAAAATTAGTGTCTTCTTTATGTGAACATCATCATTCATCAACACACTAATCATGAAACCATTTGCTCTACTAAAAAATATGATTTATATTATAAGTATTTTATAGCTACATTCAAGATATCTGCTGAACTGTTAGTAGTTTGCACAAATTAGTTTTTAAAACCGAAACTACTACGAGTCCATTTTCTTAAATTTCTTCATCATTTTACTGTTATTACACTCACTTACTTCCAAAAGTAAAGCACGAAGAGGCAAAAAGCAAAAAAATCAACAGATACTGCTTTGATTGACACAAAATTCGGCAGGAAAGTAGCATATATATTTATGCATAAAACAAAATCAATAATTGTATACAGAAATGAAAACAATATTAAATTTTTGTAAGTTATCAGATAATGGCATACTGGAGACTTAAACAGAATTATGTATAAAGTGAAAATAAATAGCATAAAAGGAAAAAAAAGACATTAATAGGGTATGTTATCCCCCCTCATCTGTATACATAGTTTACACCTTGTGACCATGCTTTCAATTAGGTGGTCTACCACCGCAGAATTAGGCAATCGCCATTCTTCTTGTAGAGCAGTTTCCAGCTCAATAAGAGTGGCTGGAGGTGGGAAACGTGAAGATACAGCACGACCGAGAGCATCCCAAAGATTTTCAATGGGATTAAGGTCTGGCGAATATGCTGGAAACGCCATATGCGCAATCCCTTCACTCTCCAGGTAGTCATTGACGATGACTACCTGGAGAGTGAAGTCTATGGGGACGTGCGTTGTCGTCCATTAAAACAAAAGTAGGGCCAATTGCTGCAACGTGCAATCTCACAATGGGTTCTAGGACTTCATCTCGATACCGGACAGTCGTCAAAGAATCCCGTTTAAAGATGTGCAGGTCGGTGCGATATCCTAATGAAATCCCTACCGCACCATAATGCTTCCGCCTCGGAATGCGTGATGTTCGATGATGTTTTGAGACTGATTGCGTGTTCGTTGTTCACGCCATATCCTTATACGCTTGTCATCTGGCTCCAGAGCAAATCTTGACTCATCAGTAAACATGACATTGCTCCAGTCAGACACATTCCAATTGACATGTTCCCGGCACCATTTTAATCGTAAGCCTCTTGATTGGACGGATAGAGAAACACAAACTCGAGGTACCCGAACGTACATTCCACTCATATGTAATCTTCGGCGTACAGTAGCTGCAGATATCGCCTTGCCAATGAACGCTGTAACCACAGATGTCACAAGTCCTGCGATTCCGCTTGGCTACATTAGCAATATATCGATCTTCCGCGGAGATTGTAACCCTTGAGCGACCGGCTACGGTCCTTCGGACAACTGTCTGTGTGGTTTGGAATTGTTTCCATAAACGTGAAATTACAGAATGATGAACGCCGGAGAAAAGAGCAACATCTGTGATCGACTGTCCTGCTTCAATGCGCCCCACAGTAGCTACAGATATCGCCTTATCAATGGACGCTGTAACCATAGATGTCACACGTGTGGAGGTCCTGCGATTCCGCTTGGCTACATTAGCAATATATCGATCTTCCGCGGAGATTGTAACCGTTGAGCGACCGGCTACGGTCCTTCGGACAACTGTCTGTGTGGTTTGGAATTGTTTCCATAAACGTGAAATTACAGAATGATGAACGCCTGAGAAAAGAGCAACATCTGTGATCGACTGTCCTGCTTCAATGCGCCCCACAGTACGCCAGCGCTGAGAATGTTCCATTCGTCTTCTGGAAGTCATAGAAAAACGCATGTTTTGAAAACAAATTGTACGAAAGTCTTAAACACCTTCTATCAGCACTTACAATCAACTTCTGTACCCCTTCATAAAGCTGGCTTCTTCTAAGACTGCCTTTTTTGCATATATCTTGACCTGAAAGCGCAATTGGCTGTTACCTAACATATTTGCATACTTCCATCTACCTCTGCAGCGAATTGCATTCTCTTCAATTCTGATTGGCTTTCGGAAATTAGCGTTTCCCTCTCCCTGCTTAACTTTTGGAAGTGAGTGCATTATTTACGTGTTTCGTCCTAAGGCTCTACACAGAAGGAAGGGATGCCTTCGTGTAAGACTTTGTAAGGGAAATTGGCTCGTATTAACGCGTTACACATGGGGAAAACTACTAAAACGCCCAGGCAGTCAGCATATTTGTAGGATTCAAACCTCAGTCCGAACTACCAGCGTTCGGAGACTTACCGCTCGGCTACGTGGACCGATTTCTTCATCTTAAACTAAAAAAGGATAACGTGTTATATCTGTTCATTATTTAAGTGAATAACTTTTCAGAAACACAATTGAATCTAAGAAGTTTGTTTGCAATGGAAATATTTTCTCATTGTAAATCGAATGAACGAAACTTCGCAAGTTATATAACTCTGTCCAACAATCAACTTGTTGTTTGTCAACTAGTTGCATATCGTCCTAGGTTACAACTTTTAAAATAAATCACCTGCATTAAAATTCGTCTTCCTAAAACAAAGCCTGAAATTCTGAAATAGAATGAATGAAGGATACAGTGATGTACATTAAGTGAAGACACACTTTGCATTTTCTTAAAGAATGGGGGGAGGGATTGTGAAATTCATTATTTTTTACCAAAATATATATTATTTATATAATCTTTAAAATATATCTTTAAAATACTATAAGAATAACTACAAAATATTAAATTAAAATTCAAATAGAACTTTCAACCCATAGAAATGAAGGATAACAGTGAAAGCACGTTGTTGAATTCATGCAAATTAAGTTATACTGTGTCATTTAGCACATAGCAATCAAAGTGACATAAGACAGGCAACAGTTTTATTTACCTGAAATAACGCTGAAAGCTCGATTATTTGTGCTTGATTCCTCGAAATTTTGAAACAACGTGGAAACTGCGATTGAACAAAGAAAAATTATCATCCACTGTTATACTCAGAATAAATCACTGAAAGAAATTGGAAATTGGGGAAATAGTGAGTAGGAACGATGCACAGTAAGAACAGTGATAACAAATTTCAAATCTTGTAGCGTGGTAAATGTACCAAGAAATGGCTTCACAAAAAAACTGACTCGTACAGTTTTTGAAAGTGCAATATTGTTAAAGTCAATCCCAAATTCCTTCAACTACTATTGTAACAACACTGAAAAAAGACTTTAACAAAATCATTCATCCAAAAACTCTTCCCAGAATTCGTTATTGGACTGGTTACAAATCTAGAGTAACCAGATATCAGCAAAACTAATCAAAAGAAGAGGAACACTCAGCTTTCACAAGGAAGCATTTGAATAAAAATAGCGCATTTCGGTCGAATGTACTGTTAACCGATGAAAGTCAATTCTTATAAATTCGTTGCAATGGAAGGAGTTTAGTTTGGAGACAATCGAAAATTAAGCTTCGAGAAAAGCTTGTTCAAACAACAGTAAAACTTGGGGCCAAAAGTGTTATGGTATATGGCTGCATGTCGCGTGTAGGTGACAGCAATCTTAAGTTTATTTTGACACAATGGACCCGCATGTGTGTCTGAATACCTTTAAAGTAATCTTCAACAAAGCGCCCGTAAGCGTCATTTATGCAACAATTTCTACTCCTAATAGGACAATGATCCAAAACATACAGCACATTATTGTCCATTCTGTGATTACTCTATCATACGTCCCACACTCCAGTCATCTAGCTTAATCCCCTGACTTAAATCCCATTGAACATTTATGAAAAAAACTTGACAACAGGGTAAGGAAACACGATATACTGTGTATGGACCATATGAAGAGTCTTCTTTCAGAAGAATGAGATAAATTTCTTCTAAAACAACGAAAATATTGGTGAATTCCATTCCAAATAAGCTCAAGGCTATTATCAAAAAACAAAGGATTCACCATAAAATTATTGACCACATTTTATTCTAATATTTTCATCACTGTGCTTCCACTTTTTTCCTTCATTCTGATGCGTTGAAACGTTTCATTTATTTTTGTAAGTTCATTAATTTTAATTTTAATTTTAATCTAACATTTTTATAGTTAGATTAAACATTATAGTAATCTTTATAATGTTCCAAAGATCATATAAATGGTATAATGCTGTAGAGTCATTAGAGTCATATTCATTGACGCTGAAATTGTGATATTCATTGACGGGGAAAATGTGCCATGCCATTGCCGGGATTTGAACCTGAACCTCTCGAATACGCGCCGAATGTGCTACCGTTACACCACGACAGCATGCAGAAAGGAGGGAGAAAATAACTTATATAAGCTACCTTTTAAAGGGCGACTGGGGATTAGGGGACTCAGTCACCAAATCCTGGTGGTGAAGCATCATTATGCACGACCTTTTAGTTCGGGCGCCACTGCAGAGTCATTAGTGGTTTCCTCCCCCCCCGGAAGCAGGAGACGTGAAAAATGAGCAATGCCTTCGCCGAGACTGGAACCTGGATCTCTTGAATACGCACCGAGAGTGCAACCGTTACACGAAGGCATGCAGAAAGGATGTTGAAAATATCTTACAATGTTTTGATAAAAATAATGAATTTTATAACTTTTTCTCCATTTTTTGAGAAAACGCAAAGTGTGCCTTCGCTTATGTCCATCACTGTAAGCAATATTTCAGATTGGCTGTTTGCTAGTAGCTTTATAATCATCTTTAATAATATTCCGCAGCTTCAAAAAGTTAGATTTAAAATCTGCACTTCAGTGCAAGCATGGCTATATTACAACATCCTAATTCAGATTCTTAGAACTTTTGAATTTGTTCAAAGAAAGTTAAAATATTAATAAAAAATTATTAGTATAGATTATTGAAACCGCAATTATAAGGCCTGGTAAAGACAATCAGTTTCATTCGTAATATAAAAGTTACAAATGTATCTAATAAATAAACAAACAAAATAAACATGAATGTGTGAAATCTGAAATAAATTACTGTCTATGTTTGAATTTTGCAAAATTTTGGCAAAGCTTACCACATTGAAGTAATTAATATCCCTCTCTAAATTTCAAAATTCTATTTTTAATTACGATAATATTAAAGTGCTTATAAACAGCATTAGAGTGCTTGCAAACAGAAATTCAACTTATCGAACATATGCTTTCGGATTTCTAAGAACCTGCGCTGTAGAAATACAAATGTTATATCATGAGAATTACTACGTTAGCATCACATAATCTTACTGAAAGAAAGCAAATGCAGAAATTCCATGAAATGCACAAATTAACTGAGAATTAGTTCGTAATGAGGAGTCTATTATTATCAGAAAAGGTATATTCACAGGAAATATGGGTATAATGTTAAAACGAGCGATTGTGCTTAAAGGAATATGTTTGGAATCTATGTGTCAGTGGGTGCTTTGAGGAGGATTAGAAAGCCATTCAGTCAGTAGCGCCAGACGCTCGATTCTTCTGATTATAGCCTCTTTTGATCAGTCACATGGAACAGTTTTTGCAGACTCTTCAAAAAATCCATTCATCTTCCTTGGCTTCTCCCTTCAAGCCTCATTTGCGTGCGCACAAAGCCGCTGATTGACACGATTAAATCTTCGTAACACGAAAGACATTCTTGGAGTTGAATGTCTTTGCTGCCGTTCTCTCTCCAACAGGGTGATTCATAATCTGCCAGAGCTCATGGGCTCTTTCCGACTGGACAGTCGAGAACGAGGAAATTATCGGATCGATGCCTGTGTGTCCGGGATCTATGGTAACTATGTGATTGCGAAACGGAAGACTAAAGCATCCAAATGCAACGAAAGAAATGCACAAGTGCATTCAACGGCAATTAGCCTCTACAGGTCAATAGCAATTGCGATGTCAGGATTACTTAAGTTCCTTTGATTGAAGAGATCCAAAGATGATTTCCTGAAACGATCACTAGATTCTTCACACATTTCCCCCCTCACAAGAAATAATTATACCACAAATTGAAATATAGGCTAAAACATTGTTTCAGAATCTCAAGGGGAAGTAAAAGAATATAGAATATTATACAGTATGCATTTCATGTCTCAATTTTTAGCGTAATCAGGTTCTTCCAAATACATTAGATTCCCGATTGACCGCCGAGGTAATAATGGGGGTGAAGTCTACAGTTAACACAAATTCAAGATTAATCCGTAAGTAAAATACGAAAAAGAAGAATAACCTATATTATAATTAAAAGAAAGCAGTTTAATTTGAAGAATAAGTTTACTTGGTTATGTAAATTAAATCAGCGTTAAAAAAAAAAGAAGAAATACTTTAAAACACAAAAAGAAATTATTTTGTTTATATTACTATTGTACTTCGAGTGTCCGCGAAAAACATCGCGCACGAAAATTTCGAGAGAAAAGCAAAGCAAAGGTAACATCCTCGTACAAAATACAGTGACAGAAAGGAAAGTAAGGAGAAAACATAGTGGTAGAACATAAACCGGTGCAAAAGCTTCACAGTTCAAAACATCGTTGTACAAAATCTTGTGATAAAAAAAATAAAGCATCTACAAATCATCACATCAAGAGACATGCGTTTTCTGACTGCAAAAAATTAGAAATGAATTTGAAGACCCCTTACATTCGATTTTTGAGCATAAGAAGTAAGTAATATTTTTAGCTCTGTGTTTCATATTTTAATAACTAATCAATTTTTACTAAAAAAGCAAGAAGGAAACTTAAAAATTAAAAATCTGGAAACAGTAAAAATTAATGCTACGTATAATAGTACAGAATTAATGTGCTACATATAGAATTTTAAACTTATATTACTAACTACTAAAAGTCACTATTCAATTAATCTCTTTTATAAAAATGTGCTAGTAGACTACAAAATGGAGGATACATAAATTTAGAATTATATTAACTGCTATATGTTGCATTAACTTTTACTTATTTCCAGATTTTTAATGCTTTAGCTTCCTTCTTGTTTGCTCAATAAAAATTTATTATTTAATACAAAAATATTAATTATCTTGCGCTCACAAATCATCACGCGAAAAATTCATTTAAAACTTTTAGAGGCAGAAAATGCATGTATTACCATGATTGCATGGTAATACATGCAGAAAATGCATGTATTACCAGAAAATGCATGTATTACCAGAAAATGCATGTATTACCATCGATAATATTATCATCGATGATTTCTAGGTGCGTTATTTTTTAGCTCGATATTTTATAGAGACGATTTTCGTATTAAGCCACAGAAAATTGTTATTACTACTTTTCGAAACAATCTAAGCGATTCCGCAATCCTTCTTCATTCTTTTTTGTGCTTTTTTTTTAGTGCCCCGTACTTTCCGATGTCTTGTAAAGTGTTAATTACTTATTTCCTTTATTACATTACGCTCCGATTACGCTCTCCGAAAGACCAACGAATTATCGATAAATTTAAATTTGCACTAATCACCGACTGGAACTTTTGTCGGTGACGATTTGGAAACAGTAAAGTAATTATACAATTCTTGTAACAAATTAAACCTGTTTTTTGACTCACTGCAGCTCGAAGAAGATTTAGAGAGGGGACAGTATGTGGTACTTATTCTGTATGAGAATTAGTTTCCTTGAAAGTTCTTGGAAACCCAGAATGAATTCCTGATAGGCGGCTGGTATTGTGGTAAATCTGATCTCTACGATTTCATATATCTATTTCAGAAACAAACTGTCCTTCATCATTTTGATCAGTTCTTCAGCTATGTGTCCAGTTTTGGGGAAAAGAATAAAACCGGTCTAGTGGAGTACTATATCTCACTGAACAAGATAATTGGTCTACATGAGGTTCAGAGAAGAATCTACAACTGAATAGTATTTAGCAAGTTTAATCTCACTGTAACGAAACAAACTCTTTATTTATTGTTGAGCTTAATTTACGTGTGCAGAAACATATTTTAAAATTTTTTAATATGATCATCTAAAACAGGATTAAATTAAGCAATTAGGACTATTGTTATTAAAAAATTTATATTGTTGTAAAAACAAAATACATCATCATGACATCGGAATTTAAGTCGATGGTTAGTAAATGTTTTTATTACAGCAACAATTCTTCGTAAACTATATTAACAGCAGTTAATTTTTTCATCATTCTGCGAAACAGCATCTGATTAATTATTTTTCTTTTTAAATTTCATTTAAAGATTTATGAAACTGTGAGCACTTTTTTAATTCTTTTGGTCCTCAAATCTTGTAATTTCAAACTGAGTATCTCCTTTAAATAATCCGTACGTTCTACAAAATATGTATTCAGGACTTTGCCAGAGACCTAAAATGTCGTTTTTTATCAGGATTGAAGGAAATTTGCATTTCTACTTGCCGTGGTGAAGAAGGATATCAATGAAGTTTTACTGTTTAAGTGGGAGCTGTCGTAATCAAAGCGCTTCTCACAATTTCTGTGTTGTCATGCCTGCGTATTTTGAATCTACGTTACTTCAGTACCCTTAATAGTGGTTACTGGTCTGTGTCTGAAGTCTTTACACCCATGAATTAACGCTACTTGATCTTCTGGTATTAAAGATTGCACAGCTGTTACCTAGAGCGTTAGTCAAGACCCATTGAAATCGGCATTACCACTATTCTTGCCTGAGTTTCTAAGTTTCAGAACAAGAATTTCAATAGAATTCAAGCGCAAACGATTGTTCATATGCTTGAAATCAGCAAAAAACGTTTTATTAACACTGTGCTAAGGCTCTAAGGACTCCTCAGTCCCACTGAGAAAAATTAATTCCATTGCTGATCTAGAAGTTAATATAACAAAAAATATGTTTAAGTAGCCATTTCTTTTCTAGCCACAGACTAAAGTCTCCAGAGCACTTGATCTACTAAGGTATCGTTTCACGCGTTGGAAAACATTCCAATGCCAGGATAATTTAATGTTGCATACATATCCTAAACTCTCAACAGAAAATGTATCTTAACAGCACTTTTGTCATAAGGTAGTGCCTGTCAGATCTAGACTCTCAGCAGAGCCTACTGCCATCTCATCAGAAAGAATTTGCAGAAAATTGTTTAACGAGGATTTAAAACAATTGAAGTCAGTTCGCGACGTTCAAAAGCTGGAGTTTCTTATAATCCTGCAGAAAACGCGATTTTCTGTAATCTCTTGTTAGACCAGTGGTTCTCAATATTTTCTGTTCCATGCATCCCTATCACCATTGCTAGACAATCATTCCCCCTTCTTTTCCCAAACTCAAAAAATACAAATACATTTCTTTAAATTTTTATTATTTTTAATGTCTTTTACAAATTAAGCAAGAAAAAGTACAGATAATGTTGATAAATATCAGAGCTTGAAAAAAAGTAGTTTTTTATGCTCGTAAACTAAAGCTAAATACTTAACAGGTAAATAAAAGGCTGACAGGTGGTGACAGATGAAAGCGGATCCGGACACCCGGGCGACTTACATAGATTATTCGTATATTCTCCGGAGCCCCCACAAGCAGCTTCTGATTCTCCAACAGCACCACATTGGAAGTTCATATAAAGATATTTTATATAAATACGTACCAGACATTTATTCACTGAATTATACTAATTCGTTAGTTAGGAGACATGTTGATGCGCTCAGGTAAATTGAAACATACTTCCATACACAAGTAAAACATAATATACATACGACTGGTCGAATCTCTAATTTGTTATATTACTCAAACTTGATACACTAAAATGCAATTCTGTTAGACTTGTTGAGAACCCTTGTGTTAGACTTTTCAGTAGTGCTACGTGAAGTTTAAGTTCATTGACGATATGGATATTATGAAGGATTTTCCTCATTAATTTTTCAAAGTGGAACTATTCAGCGTTTGGAAAATTCAGCGTTTGCGTAATCTCCGAATATGAATCTGATGCAGCATGCAGGGAAGTAAGGGAAGATGAAATCCATGCCAGTGATACTTCACCGAAGACATTATGTATTTTTAACTGCTCTTTTTCAGGTATTTGACACTTTGCCCAAAGAACTCTTGTCATATTGATAAGGAAGCATTAAAAATTCATTTGCATGGTTTCAATATATTTATGTACTACATTATAATATATAGCACATAAGTTTTTCTTAGTTTTATGTAGTTTCAATGAAAATCAGTTTTGATCTTTGATCTTGCATAATTAATTCAATAAAACATTTTGCAATTTTAAAAATTCGATTATAGTCAAAGCCCATCCAAAGTGGGTCTGAAGCACGCAAATCCCAAAATACACATACGGTCCATTTGCAACTCGGTCAATTCGAATCATTTATGTGGCAATATTATTTGCAAATCAGAAAATCTTCAAGCCTCAATCGACAACAATATGGAGCTTTAAGAACTTAGCAAGCATTTTACAATACCTGCGCTCTCCTGACTGTACTATAATCCACCAAGCGAGGTGAAACAGATCACATTACCGCATTCAAAGAAGCAGGCTAGCCAAAGTGATGAGTCACCCGATACGAGAGTCAGAGTTGTGATATCGTAAAGACGCTTAAAAAGTGTACCAATAATTTAAAAGTGGCATGCATAATCATCACGAAAAACGAAGCAAGCATGGGATGAAAACTTGTCGGAAAGACTTTACGACACACAGTCGGGAAGATGTACTTAACACAATTCCTACATGAGTAATGTCACGAAGCCCCCCTGCAAGAATGTTGGCAGACGTTGGGCTCCCTGGTCGACGTCACTTGCAATGTCTACCACGACAACAACGCTTACTCTGGTGTCTCTACCGCAAATCTTGGAATGTACCGGATTGGATTCGTATAATGAACCATAAATGACCGGAGATAGCTCGGATGATCGGATATTTCGTGCGAGGAGAAATCTTCCAAACGTTGTTCAGCCTTTCGAAAGGCATTCTTTCATCGCATCTGGCGGTACAGATTGCATTGCTTGTGATACCCGTTTACCTGTGCTATATTTCTCACAGTTGCAATGCTCCAGCCATAAGTAGGCGAGTAGTTAGACTTCTTATTTTGATAATGCTTTTGGGAAGCCGTTTTTCAGTGAGATAACATCGTCCAATGTCTGCAGAAAATGTCTTCCAAGAGTCACAGATTTCCAAATATATTTGCAGACTATTTCTTAGTCTGCCACATTTCTAGGCGTTTCTCCGATTTAACACTTATGAGAATGAAAAATTAAGAGAATTTGCAAGTTATGTCTATTTTTACGAAAAGTATTGAACTAAAGGTACTAATTATACCGTTGAAGAATTATGCAAATATTCAGAGTCGAATACATAAGCGTACACGTGCAGGTCTTCGGAGCTGTGACTGTGAAAGGAATATAAGCGCGCGAGAGGTTTTCGGCGATTTGTGGGCTCGAACTTCTTCCAGACATTCGCCATGTTTCTTAATAAATTTTATAATGCGTCATGTAAAATGAATAGCCACGAACGTATGGATGACGGAATGAGATGCAGAAATGTCGGTAGATTGGAAGCAGGCCAATCACAAACGCAGGTGGCTACAGAGCTCATCGTAACGCCTAATATCATCTTCAGTTCGTAGAAACAGTTTCAGGACACTGGATCTATATAGAAAGACTTGTGAAAGGTCGACCAAGATCCACAATGACGTATGAAGATCGTTATTTGGCACTTTCAGCGCTGCGACACAGGACTGCATTACAGCTTCACAGCTATTGCGTGAGCTGTATATTGCCACTGGAACCAGAGTTTCACGGTCTATAGTTGCCCGAAGGCTTCATGAGATACGGCGTTATGCCCAGAAGACCCGCTGTTTGAGTCCCACTCACTGCAGCACACGAGAGAGTTCATTTAGTATGGTACAGACAACATGTTGCAGACCAGAATTCAATGGATCGCTGTGCTTTGTAGGCATGAGTCGAGATTTCAGCCTACGCACTGATTCTTCAGCGTATCGGTATCTGGAAGCAGCTTGGAACATGATAGCATTCCTCCCTCATCACGGAAAAGGTTCATTACGGTGGTAGAGGTGTAGTGGTTTTGGGCAGGCATTATATCAAATTTCATTTAAATCTGTCCATTCGTTTTTCAGAAATTCGACATAATGTGTACACTCCCCTTATTTTGCACACAAGTGTAATATTTAACAGCAAAACATTCAACGTTTATATGAGTCCATGTCCATCGAATGCCTTCATGATACTAAAATTGAGCAATATATAGATGACCTGAATGTAGGAATGGAGTAGCCTTCATTCTTTTCTCATATCAGTACTCAAAATACTCAAACAGTTTTTCGAGTATATTTTGAGATTCAGATAAGAAATGATAAGTAGACTTTAAGGTCTTTCAACAATCAAAAATAAAGCATTTCAATGAAGTATCAATTATCTAACTTCCAGTTTACTCAAATTTATGAGAAAAATTATTCAGTTCTGTTTTAGAAAAATGACAAAATATTACTGGATATAATTACGGAAAAGTAACGCTTAGAGCTTTAAGATTCTGCTGAACACTTTGAAGTTTTTGAATATTTTGTTATTCCGTGCAAAGAAATACTCAGATATATTTTCCCAAAAACGTATGTCATGAAAATGAAGTAAAATAAAAACACGAGAAGATATATAATAATACTAAATCTGATCAAGGTTCGTTAATTGTCCTTTTCTGATAACCAGAAATGACTGATGAAAACAAGCCAGTTGATCATCCAGCAGGCTAAATTCCAGAAACAAAACTAACTGAATGCTCAGTGACTCGAATCGTGACTCACAAAAGATATATTTTCTACCCACGAATATTCACACAGTGCTTTTCACACAGTGCTCTTTAATGTTGTCAAGTCTCTCGATTCTGATCGATGTGACTTGTCTGTAGCTAAATCATCAGTCTTCTTACTCGACTGCATTTTCACATCTTAAATGTTCCTTTATTGTCATTAAAATTAAAGTAATCAAGAGGAAGTTAGGTATGGAACTATTTTTAATCTCCTTTACCTAATTTGATTATAACTATCTTCAATTATTATTACCCAATAGCTGATATAATAATCATATTCACACAAATTTTGATTTCCAGTAGACTTCAAACTACTTCATATTCACCATTCCTGAGGCTTTAAATTGCCCATTGTGATACACAGGCTTTCTTAACCTGACTAGTGTGTCAAAGCAGGTAATGGATGTTGTGTAGTCTTGTTATACTGCCCCAAGAGTTGCTCTGAAATTACTAAAATTATTATTCTGTCTCCGTTATTCAAATCTATAAGTGAAATATGTGTGTTTCGAGTCAAATGGGTTGCGCAATATTCGGAGTTGTAGTCCCGCACTAATTTTCTGTTTCATCTTTTGCCCATTTAGTAGTTTGTTTGTTATCTTCATCCCTAAGAGTGATCAATACGGTCTTTGAAATCCATGTTAATCTCAGCCCATTTCGATACATTTAAAATATTCGTTGGATAACTGGACTTTAAAAGGTATGAGTTATAATTTTTAAGCTTTTCAGTTCTAGTTATCTCAAAAGAACTGGTTAAAATGACCATCCTTCCCTCTAGTAATGTTAATTTGCTATAAATATTTATAGCGAGATCACGAGGTAAGAGAAATCAAGTGTCGCACGGAATAAGCAACAAGTGTTAATAAAATACCTTGGACAGATACCCTTACATTGAAGCAAAAGAGACTGAGGAAAACTCATCTGTTCAGAAGGAGATGCATAAAGCGTTCAATTCGTTGTTTTTCTTACACAGTCGCTTTCTTTCATTCACTTTCTCCCTCGCTAGTATTGTGTGTATAATTATCCAAACGTCCTAATGGCCTGAACTGCCTTCCACGCTGCAATTCATTCTGTGTTTCCCAGAGTCCATTATGGATCAAGTGCTCTATAAAAGATTCCATAGTCTGAAAATGGTTCCAGAGGCATGCGTAGTTCTTATTTTTTTCCCTCCTTCCCTAATATTGCTCGGTCAGTGAACGTGAAAAATGCGTTTTATTTTGTTGGGAGTTTTATTTCGCCCATTTCACGAACCCCCGGATGTGAACTGGTTCAACAATCTCACTCGCTTAGCGATACAATAACCCGTTTATGCCAATCGCGATGTCCGTTCGCTTCGAGAGTTGAATGGAAATGTCCGCCAGCGTTAAGTTAATTAGGCTTACGAAGGGTCAGTTACTTACATTCTTTGACAGGATCGGAAGGATGATAGCCTCGACGTCCTCATCGCAAGAAATAAAAGAAAGCAGAAATTAAGCTGTTAAAAATCGTGAGCACAATTTTTAAAAATATATTATAAACATTTTTCTCAAACATTAATAATATTTAATTATTCGCCTTTATGTATTTGTGAAATTGAGTAAAAGCATTTGGGTTCTGAAGTGAAAAAGAAACAACTCGTTCTCGTACTGTACTAAAAAATAAAGTATTTAATCTAGTCGTATTCTTATGAAATTGTTATCGGATTAATTTGTTATTTTGAATTAAAGATCTGACTTTGACGCGTTTCATAATGCAGAACTTACACTGGGTAAAAAAAAATTTAAGTACAGGAGCCAAATTTGCTAATATATTAGCACAACTTCTAATCTCTGCTTCATATCTACAGCAACTACTGAAATATACTAATTTCTACTAACTGAAATACACTAATTTGGGTCTTTAAGATGTGTTTATAATAAATGCCTCTTTTTGCAAAGCGCAACAAGTGTTTTAATTGAAACAGGAAGTGTTACGAAGTGTAATGCAAAAAATGTTTGCGTACGCAGTATGCAAATCAACTGCTGCTCCTTAAAATTTCGACACTGGATTGTACGTAAGCATCACAAAGCTATGATAGCAATAGTTGTTTAATTCTAGCTTGTAACTAATCGTCTTAAAATAAGAATATCCTAAAGCTATTCGTGATTTGGTGATTCAGTTACGAAATGGATTATCTATGAAACAAGCTAGTGATATTGTTGATAAATCAGACCTATAATTCAATATATTATTGAAAGATAACGTGATTTTGAAACACTTGAGGATAGAAATCGATCCAGAAGACCTCCGAAGCTAAACCGCTTGCATAAAAGAAATGTGAGTAGGTTAAAGAAAATCCATGAATAAGTGCACCTCAAGTCACAACTGACTTAAAGGCCGATGGCAACATTAAAGTAACACCTCAAACGAAGAGAAATGTCATTAGAAAAGCAAGTTACAATGGACGTTCGGCACATAAGAAACCTTTTATAAGTCTCTGTAACAGAAAAAAGTGCCTCGAATTTACGTTCCTCCTTAAAACGCGGTCTTCGAATACTTTTGCTGTAACAAATTACCTATTAGAAATTGAGATAAACTGCCACTAAGTAAATAGATCTGGGACTGACGAACTGTGAAATTCTTCAATTCCATATACTTAGTGATAATTTCGATTACAAATTAAGCCATGTAGAAGATATCAGCTCAGCCCTCAACGATTGTTGGAAAATTTTCAGAGCAGTGGGATCATTTTCAAATACACAAGGCTCTGTTCAATTAAGTAACTATTTAGAGTTTCTCATAGGTGAAGAAAACTAATCTAAACTATAACAATTTGTACAGTCTCACTCTTTTTGGTAACATACACTAAGACTCTGAATAAAACTAAGCGGCTTATCGCCATCTTTAGATAAACAAACATAACGTAAAAAGGACGTAAAAGATCGTTTTATTAAGAACTCAGAATTATAAACAAGAATACACAAATCAAAATTATAAACAAATATACAGAAGGCACTTCTGGTATTTACAAAGCCAGACAGCATTTATGGCGCAAACTCAAATGTAAGAAATTCAAATTTAAATTAAATGTAAGTCTTCAATTAGACAAAGGCTGTGCAGAAATAACGCGCAAGTTGGCTCAGACCTACACGGGCGTGACAGCACTATTTACAAGATTAAAGCAACGCCGTAGACAGTAATGCTGTCGTAGAATATTAACTAATAACGCAATCTCAAACCTCACTTAAATACACGCGACCTAAAATTTGCATTCTGGCAGGAAAACGCAAATGGAGAAGTGATAGTTTAGATTCGAAATATAAAACAACTGGTTATATAAAATAAATAAATACATTACAAATTATTATAAACGAGATAAACGAAAATTTCATTTAAAATTAACGATGCAGATAAAGAGCTAAGTCACTTGAGCCTTAATTTCTTTGTTTTTACCATTGCCGAAGTCACACATTTTACATTTTACCCTAGTTTTATCGCTCTTGCACCTTAAACAGAAAACGTATTTTTTGCGTTATTTTCACGTTTATTTTCAGTCTTTATTATCTCATGTTCTTCCAAACATGGCTTAACCGGAAATAGCAACTCCGTTGTTTAAACGTGATTTATGCTTCTAATTTGCAGGCTTGGTAAAACTAGTAACCGAGCCAAAGACATTTATGATGTCAAATCTAGAAATTTCGGGACTTTTCTTAAATGCACTAAGCAAAAAATGTTCTTCTCGATTCCAGGAAACTGGATTATCCTATTGTATTAAGAAATTTTAATTTTCGTTTTTTGTATTTTAATTTTTTTTTTTCCTAAATTCTGATTCTGCTATTTTATTATCTGTATGTTTATACGCTGTATTTTGTTTGTATCTTGTCGCCTAAAGACAAGTTTTTTACAGCTTTTTGTGCACTGGAAATAAAAAAGTTAAATAAAAATTTTTGCTAAGGCAATATAAAAGTTACGAGAAATTTCTTCAACAGGTCATGTATATCTTTTTTTCTGTAAAATGGTCTTTATTTTTTTTATCTGGAGATGCATCTAAATTTGAAATTTAAATTTCTTCTGGATCGTTGTTGCTTATTTAAAATGTTTCCTGACTTATGCTGTAGAGTGGTTCTTCTTCAATGGCACATAGTATACCATTTTCTTCCACTTCAGTTTAAGCATAGATTTGCGATTCCTTCAAAATCTGGATGAAAGTGCTTATCCATTTGTGAAAAGAAGATGCTAGTTGACAATCTGAAAGCGTAATAATGGTCGCAAACGAAATGCAAAAAGGTTCGTTGTTGCAAGGTTCTGTCCTCATCCAAAGGAGCTTTGAAACTTAAAATAAAAATACTAGAAATAAATGGGTGAAACTAGATAAGAACTTTCAAAGTCGTTTGCTTGAAAGGAATTGTAAAATTTGAAAGCAATGGTTCATTTATATTTCAAGAGAGTACATATATCTACGTGGAGTTCAATAAAACTCCACGACATAAGCTGAGAATAACTCTACATCGCTTGTGGTAAGAAACATAATAGAGTAACATGACGAAGCAATTTTCGTTTTGAATTCACTACAAAGCTGAAAAATTTATGCGTGCAACTTTGCTTAATATGTCATCACGGCAGGAAACCGCTGAAGTTCCCTGCATGGAAAATAACTTGCAATAGTAATCCATACTAAGCATCTGATTTTGAGCAGAAATAAATTTGAATATCTTTTGTGATGTATCAGTAAATCGTTAAAACGATTTAAAAATCAGATGCTTATGCAAGAAAAACGCAATCTTCCATTTCATTTGATACAATGAAAATCTATTTTCGGTAAACTTTTCTTAACTGCATGTCTCATTTGTAAATTTCTTAACACTAATATCCAGAACTAAGTGATAATTATGAAAGTGGTGCTAGCTGTATGAACGCTGTTTAAAATTTCACTGAGTGCAATTATTTATAGTAGTTATACGTTACGCTCCTGAACCCCAAAGCCTGCTTTTTTTCAGGTATTTGAGGGCAGAATACGTAAAAAAGAGGAGTACGAGCCATTCAGGAAAGGAAACAGATAAAACGCACATATCTTAATTAAACGCAGAGTTGTAGTTTTGAAAATGCTATGTGCTGTTAAAATGTCTGAAAGACAACAACACTTAAGGCCAGAAATGGTGAAAAGTGAGTACACTCAAGGCCTTATCAAACGTAGTTTGCGTTCTCCTGAAAGCTGAATATTCCTAAAAGATCAAGAAGCTAGTGCCGCCTTTTAAGAATGGGAGGTGTTAGTCATGCTGGTTAGAGTCATCCGAGCTGAATGCAGCATTCGAAGACGGTTAATTGTCATTGCTGTTACGAAGAAATCGTTATGCAAATGCTAAGGCCTAGTCAACAGCCACTGATACTCGAATTAGAAAATCTAATGCTTTCCAAGATTAAACAGTGTTTGACACCAAGGTACCTATGCATAATACCCTACCCCTAATCGAATAAATTTAAAACTTCGAAATAATTAAAAAAGTTACTTAAATGATTTTAGAATTTTCACAAACAATAAACAATAAATTCCAATTAAATAATTAAATGTAAATATAAAAAACAGCCTCCCAAAATTCTCTTTCTCTTTTTCTTTTTTTTTAATTCAAAAGCTGCTGAACTGAGTATAACATAAGACATCTCTAATTACATTAGCGCCAGTAATGAGTAAGAACAAAACACTGTATTGCATAAGATAATAAAAAAACGCAGTACAGAAATTGAAATACAAAAACAAAACATACAGATATAAAATTAGTTTCAGTAATCATCTGAAGGTGGTAAGATGGTCATTGGTCATTTTTTGTTAATTACATCATTGCTATTGTAGTTATAGATTTTACCTTCAGAATTATTTATGTTTTTCTGCTTTTCATGAAAATTTCTAGCCAGGTGGATCTCTATTGAACAATTTTAAGCTCTTCATGAATAGTGTTATTTCGAATACAGCATGCGGCATTAGAAATTTGCCTTAGAACACAAATATGCCTAGACTGGACAGGCGTAACATAGCATGGGGCGCAATACGGATTTATAAATGAGTAATTTCTTATCAACAAGTAGAGCGCTGTTTCGAGCAATTAAGGGGTAGAGCTTAACTTTACGTGCACGAAACTTTTGGACAATAGATGCAGTGTGCTGGGTCCATGTGAGAGAATTAGTGAGGATCACTCCAAGATAAGAACTAAGTTAATGCTTTTAAAGACTTAAGGCTTCACTAGTATGGACTTTATGCGACAAAGACATTGCCCTGTGTTTACTCTTTCTGAGTCTTTCAGCTGAGAGGGTTTAAGTTGCTGTCGTCTTCATTGTCACTGCAGCCAAGATGTTTGGATCCGAGTGCTATAAATACATAAGTTCTAACTCAGCTTAAATAAGCATTATGGGCGTACTTTCATCTCGAAAGAGCCTAGAACATACAATGTTCCATCGCATATAAGTAAAAACGTGAGTTTCCATTTTGACTAAGATTTTGGAATCGAATCTGAAACATGCCTTCCAGCTCCCTTCTCGGAACTTCAAGATATACCTTCTCGGAAGATTGATGTTTGATCTCACAAAACTTAGGGTGACTGGGGGTCGAAGATGGACATACTTAACAATTTTCTCAAAATGTAAAAATAAAAACAACCAGTTAACCTACTTAAATGATCGATTCATGTAACCAAGTACTACATGTTTGGCACTCGATTCACGTTTTTTTCCTGCTGTCATTGGAATAGAAGTAGGAGTTGCAGACTCCACAATAATTGGCGTGGTCCAAGCCTGTGTTCTCCGACATCGAAGATACTGCATCAGGATTGAAGGAAAGAATTGTGTCCTGAGAGATTTGTGATATACGTATCTTCTTTTTGATAATTTTCCTGGTCTTAGATTGTTCAGATTTTCTACAGCAGACTTGTGGTGTTCTTGTGAAGTCACAATCGTAGCCATCTGGCATTTCCTACTTCTGCAACTCTAAAGTAGAGAGAGGCAAAAGCGCCTCGAATGTCATATGACTGGGTGCAGTAAACGAATTGTGAGGCGTACTAGGTCAATCTTTCTGCTCTTCAGAGATATAGGACTCGGATGCTGCAGGCTTTAGCATCGATCTGGCAGCCAGCTGGGAGACAAAGTTCGAAATAGTACCAGTAACGGCGTTTACAATGCGGTATGCTTCTTCCGGTATTCAAGGGAGAACATACAACACTCTTAAAAATCATTGCATTGCAATGGCGACTGTTGCAGCTTTACCCCAAGCACGTTCGAAAATCTCTCGAAAAGCCCTGCGATCAATTTTCCTACCTGGTTTATTTCTCATCAAAATCCTAGCAGTTTCGTCGTAGTGAACTTTTAACGGACGAAAAAACGAACGATCTAGCGGCTGCAGATATTGAGTTGTGTGACTATGAAGAACGATAATCACAATGTCATTTGCCATGGCAAAGTCCAGAACTTCTACATACCAGATGTGGGAGTTGTGACAATTAATAAGGAAAATAACTCTTCCAGATTTCTTATGCAGTACAAGGTGTTTTTGTAGCCATCTGAAAAAACGTTCGCTATTAATATAACAGCTGTTCCACATGTAGGCAGCGGAACTGGGGAAAAAGTGGTCTTGCCAAGCGGCTGTTGATGTATCCCTTTAAAAATAACGGTTAGGGGATTAAACTGACCATCTGCAGCAGCGCAAGCAACGACGGTGACAGTTTCACCCTTTCCCATAAGAGTATTACATGGAGGTCTTTCCCGTTTTTCCTGTGGCTTTACTAGGACGAACATTAAGTTCTAGTCCACTTTTGTTCACAATGTATAGATGAGAAGACTTGTTTATGATGTTTTCATCTGTCAAGGTTTGTTTCAGGAAGTCAAAGTATGTGTATACCACTGCCTATCCATGCCATGAGCTCAAGCCCTTCCCAAAACTTCCGCTTTCTTTGCAACAAATTGAAGATGGCGGAGAAGAAACAAGTTACCCCAGTCCTAACTAGCCCTTTTTTAATCTTTCTGGAACCTGTGGATGATATTGTTACTTGTGACAAAATCAAAAGGTAGCTTTCGAAGGTCACATTTTCATTTTTATCAAAAACTCTTCGAGTTCTTTCTCGAAATCACCAAGAACTCCTAACGGTCCAAGGCCTTTTCCCTCTTTGTCTTTCATGCGAATCTGCAATATATACTGGTTAACTTCTGGCCGTCTTTCAGGGCATAGTACCCGTCATTACTGCACACATCTCAATAGATAGCTGTTCTTGGGTCCAAGATCCTCTGTTACTTGTTCTCTGGTAATTACGGGGCATAGCCTGAAATCAGTTATATATGAATTAATTATTAATAAATGCATTCGAACATCGCTAATACGAGAGGTTTAAATAATGTTTCGCCTTAAAAGTAGTTCGCATTAAATGTTTCGAAAATTTTATACTTCTTATGAACTTAAAATGGTAGAAACATACAGAACTGCATTACATAATGGGTCTGTGATTTATAACAAACAGCTTATAGCATTAATATACGGCTTATTGCTCATCTTAATCAGAATGCAGAGGTATTTTTGAACGTATTGCTCCAAGCACAGCAATCTGCAAACACGTGGTTGCCGGCAAGCATGTAAAATCAGACTTTTATCCAAGCATGAATCCCCACGCAACGCTTCGAGCATCCAGCTACACTATCGTCTATACATTTCCGAATTTCATTACAATACAATAAAATTAATCGAACTTGCATCTTTTACGTAATTTCACGTTGTCTTTAGCGATCTCTTGCTTTTACTTACTACTGACTTCTGTTGGGAATGTACGTACGTGTATCTTGTCTTTGCATTTGCGACCACGGTGGAGCCACCTTGTGACTCAGATAGCAATGGTGGGAGTATGCCCGTCTTACCCTGGCTCGCCCTAATTGACGTATTTGTTAACAGTACGGAAAGACATTGGTAAATGTGCTTTTCCGCTAAGCTCACACATCCTATTAAACAATTATAGTTTCAAGAACAAAGATGGTGAAACTAGCGTATAATTTGGCATTATCAGCAGTATTTTAGCATTATTCATCTCATAAACCAAATAATCTGTCTTTGTTTATGTATAATTTCTAACGCACGTTCTTCAGCCCCGTTAAATATTTTCAGTTGAATTTTAATAATCACCTTTTATTATCTTTAAATTTTGAGTATTAGTGCATGAGCATATATATATGTAAGCTCGGCATCTAGGGGATTAGTAGACAGACGAAACAAATATAGGTGACTAAATTATTTAATTTAGCTATTACTGGAGTTATATTAAAATGGTATTTACAGATAAAAAAAAAAGTAGTCATTGAGAGGTTAATCTTCGCTTCGTCATCCTTACGTCTTAGTCGAAGCGCGCACACACTCCTTTTATTTCCCATCGTCCTTTTGCCTGCGAGACTGTCAATCATGTTATGTTGTAGCACACCTGATACTCCCATTAATTCGATTTTTTTTCTCGCAAAAATCTGAAAATCCCTGCGATTTTATTCAGCATCAGGGTCATTACACAGTAAATTGAAGATGTTATTTATTTATTTATTTATTTATTTATTTATAGTGGTATGAAAATATTTAATTATTTAATCCTAGCTTTCTAAACCTTCATAAATTGTTACAAATTTTCACTCCTTCATTAACCCCAAACGAAAGTAATTCTTTTCTGTCTTTGAAACAATTTTATAGTGTTAATTATGTTAAACACGTTACATAATAATGAATGCAAGTATCCGTATCCCCTGCTTTTAGAAATTTCGCTTTGTGAAAATTCACTCTTAGGAAAGATCAATTTGTCACAGCTTTCCGGTTAACGAAAGAAATCTGAAGGGGACTTTTGTTTTCACGGAAAAAGGTGAAATGCGGAAGCAGAATAAAATGAATAGTTCGTAAGAGGAAAAAATGTGACAGTTTTTAGCAGTCAAGCATAGTGTCTTATTTCAAGCATTTGTTATCAGTTAGAGCACATCAAATTTTGACTCTTGACAGTAGTATAGGTAAACGTATTTAATGGAGGCCCAATCCGATAGATATAAATGATGGTAAGATATTAATAGATGATATTCATCTTCACTCTGCTACAAGTTAGACCCTGATTCCCTAAGTCGAATTTATCGTATTTCTAGCTAGCAAAAATGTACCAATTTCGAGGATTCAAGTTTCCAGGGCTTCCAACAAAAGTCTACCAGTTTCATTACGAACATCTCTTATTCAAGAGGAGAAAACTTTAAGCAGTTCAGAGGCAAACACAAATTTACTCCTGAAAAAGAAGGATCTGTGTTTGATCGACTCGAAATCAATGAGTTTTATTTAAAAGGTCTAAGCTCTTTTGCTTAATTCTAAACTGCTGAATGTTCTTTAAATGACATCAATTTTTCTGAAAAATTTTTATATAACATCAAAATGCATTATTTCTTAGTGAAACTTCAAAACTCAAAAATAGTTTCCTGCAACAGCATCAATGCTCCGTGCGATTGCGAAACTTGGGCGGCGAATGTTTTTATGCGTCATACGACTGTGAGTACAGTGTAATCTAACTACTGTTATTAATCTGTTTCCATTGGAAATTTACAGTCTCCTGTTTTGTTACAACAATCACCTTGCTGTTTTGACACTTTGAGCAGAGCAACTGTTTGTAACAACGCATGCGCTGATTACTCTCATCCGGTCGAACTTTCACACAAGTCAAGCCTCATTGTGCTTGCAAAGTGCTTGCAGTCAGCGCATTTTTATTTCAGTAATGAACTAATATATTCACTTTGCAGATTTTTTTAAAAGGCGTTAAAAGTAGAATGCAAATTAATGCCACATTAATCTGTCGTTTTGATTACTATTTATTTTTTTTTTCATTAAAATGTAGCTCTCTTGAAACATTTTTACCATTCATGGATAACTTTGAAACATTTTTTTAACAATGAATCTGTATTGAGAAATCCCACCAACAACGACGTTTTCCTGTTTGATAGAAACTTAACGTTAAAGACGAATTCATTTCCCTTATTTTAACATATAACGCACATTATTGAAACCAAAATTTTATAACATGGCTAATTAATAAATAAATTTATTTACTTTTAACTTATTGATTGTGTATGATAATAAATAAAGTGCATATGTATATCGCACAACACAAAAGTGAAAAAATCGAGCGCTAGGAAATTTGAATCCAGATTCTCTATAAGAGGTCTGAATGCACAGCGAAACGATTTTTTTTTTAAATTAGATTTATTATGTTTATTATAATTTAATGTTGAAACAAACTTTTCGTACATATTTTTGCTTAACGATTTAATTAGTCATCGCTGTATTTCGACCTTCGCACAAGTGGATAGATCGGGGAAAAATTTTTCCGAATGAAGTGTATTTCGTATCTGGAACTTAATTTGTTAGTTTTCTGCAATTCTACAAAAACTGTTATATATTTTTTCTTTCATTATAAGTCCAATATTTCTAAATTTAGCTATCAGAAAATCTGCTTCTGATAATGTCTTCAAACTTATAACGTCTTGCCTCTTGATCACGATAAAATTCGTAGGCACGATAAAATTCATGGACTACTGTCTAATAAAATGTAAGGTTTATCCTAATTTTATTAACAGTTATTTTAAGTTTATGCATCTTTTTATCTATTCTAGTTTCAGCTCACAAATTTCTTCCACAATGTAATTTCAGAAACGCATTAATGCAAATTAGTAAAGAGGAATATTTAAGTCGATGTTTCACCGACTTCTAGAGAGAGAGTCTGATTTCCTGACTAGCGCGCGTTTGCCTTTTGGCTACGTCTCTCTTAGCTTTGCCACGCTCGGCCATACTTTAGGCGCTTGTTTGGCTTCGCCGATTTAATTAAGAATATAGGGGCCAACTACTTAGAATCTTGATAGCTTCGGCTATATCTTCAGTCAGCTTTAGTTAAGCTTAGTTTAGTTTAATTTCATAATTATTTAAATTCAAGCCCAAGTGGAGGCTTTGCTGTACTTTCCGAGTTAGGATATGATTATAATTATTCTGAGAAATAAAAGGTAGTTAATCCTTCTTACGTCTTACATATTTGTTTACACACTTAAGCGATTATTCGCTTACTAGTGTTTTGCGGGGTTCAAGGTTTTGAACACTGAATTAAATAAGTACACCCCACAAAGACATCAAGACCTGATGTAAAAGCCATATGTAGACGCTACTACGATTAGCCGGTTAGCGCAGTTTATTTATACTAAAAATTGTTATTTTAACGAAATTTATTATTTTTATTTTATTACTTGACAGTGAGTTTCATTTAAGTTATATTCTCGAAAATTTGATGCAGCTCATGGCATATGACAGAACAGAGTAATGCCAAAACTAATGAAATGAAATATTTATACATGCATCCAACAAGATTATCTATGAAACGAATTTAAAAAAGTGCACGCATGAACAACAAAATATAAATAAACGCCAAGACATTATCAAAACTTCGGTTGGTATTCCAAATAAAATAATTAGTATTGTATATAAAGAAATGCAGAATGCGTGACGGAGACAGGCAACATGGAGGAGCCGCTCACTAGGAGAAAGATGAGAAAGCTGAACATTGTGCAGAGGATTCCTTTCTGAGCTGGACCCTGAGGCGAGGCGCAGTATGCCCTATGATGGACGTTGTGCTAGAACAGTAGTGCGACGGAGCAAAACCTGTTGTTCCATAGGCAAAGCTCTGGTGCTCTGTCCACTTCCCTATCCATATTAGCCACCGAATCGGTATAGCGGTGAGTGACACTGGTACCGATGGGCTTCAAGTCCCGGAAAAGGCAGGGATATTTGTAAATGTATAGTGCCTACGCGACAAGAGGGCACTCAAAATACACTGTGAGCTGAAAGTCCTCTCAAGCGGTTGATGGTTGGGGAAAAGGGGTTGGAAACCCTCAGACCGGCTCCCATGGTGTTCTTCAGTTAGCAAGGCACTACACCCGTACGATCAATGGTGAAAATTCTGGTATCCCATCAACTTTTATCTGCATTTGTACCTATCCATATTAATAAGTCATAAATTTAAGAAAAATGCAACCTTAGATTGGCATGAATTTTAAAGATCTCTATCGATTTCGAGAAAGATCAGGTATAGGTCCTTCGCTTCAGCAACAGAATATTATTCAAAATGTTCGCCAATCTAAGGTTGACTTTTCCCCCTAATTTTACACTGGCGTGCTTATGTTACAACTAAATGAGCAACAGTTCTTAGAACAGAAAGCCTGTTCCTTATTCTGATCATGATGTTGATTAGCTTTTACTTAAACTGTCTTTTATTCGACTGTTTACTCTCTTTTATTCGACCCATATTAAAATGAAACGCTTTTCTATTGTTCTTCTGACCACCATACAACAGCGTTTCTCTCAGATTATCGGCAGTTTACTACATTGCTCTCTTTCTTCCAGCATTTATTTGTTGCGGAAACAGTTTATGCGACAGCCTTTATAAATTTTCTTTTGCTCATAAGTACGATGTAACATATTAGACTAAGTGATAAAAAATATCCCCTAACCATTCTTACATTTGCTAATTGCTTCTTCAAATGTAATATAAAGAATGTATGTTGTAGAGACCTCAAGAATTTTTTCTTGACTGGTAACATGAAGAATCAGCTGCGCCGTCCGCGGGATTCGAACGCAGAACCTTCCTATTACTAGCTGAATGTGCTTTTCAATCACATCGCGAAGACACGTAGTAAGAAGGGTAAAAATAACTTACAATGCATTCAGAATTACTGTAGGGTCTACAGATAGAGCATAACTAAAAAAATATAATTTAAAATATGTTTCCCGCATGTGAAAGGGATATAAATCATAAAAACTGAGATTTTTACGTGAGAATATGTCTTTATACAGAATTCGAAAATGAACACTTTCGGCACCGCGTAATAAAATCATGTGTCTGGAGCAGAAAAATCCTCTCAATTTTCTTAATGATTAACAGTTTTTAATTGGTTTGATGTGTTTGATCAAAAATATTGTGAAGAAATTTTAGTAACCTTAAAGAGTCTGTTGGAATTATTTATCTTTTCTATTTTCCTCCAGTAGGTAATATATACCTTATGGCCCAATACTGTTACGAATTTTATATTTAGTTAGATCATTTTAGTAGAATTATAATTAAACTTGTTGCATTTTCTCCGTGCAATGCAGCGCGAGACAACTTTTAAGAGAAAGTTATGCCGGAAAAGTAAAAATACAGGAGCATGTGCGTTTAACATTGAGTAAATGTTTATCTCAGTAATTTATATTTAAATTTAATAAATGTAATAGAACACTATAATTTGATCGTGCTGTAACCGTAATTCCACTCTTTCTGTTTTATAGAAATCTAGAGAAGCAGAAGTTACTAAAAAGATCGTGAGCGGCTGGTTAAAAATCTATAAAAGCCAGAGAAAGAGCATCTGAGCTCAGATGTTTAGTGAGCTGCTTAGTCACTGTTACTGCGAATTTGGTTCCACGTGAACTGAGATATCTGAATTAGCTTTCTCTTTGCATTTGAGTTGTATTTTAACGTTTTTAGTAGTTTGAAGTATAACTATTGAATATACTGCATGATACTGTGAACACTTATACGAATATCTGTCAGGAAAATTCCAGTGTTCTGCTATAGTTCTTTTGATAAGGATAAATTTTATTAACCTATTATCGGATTTGTGCATTCAAGCTATTACGAAACCGTACGCATGCAGCAATACCATATATTTACAGGTTTAAAATTCACTATGTGTTCAGAAAAGTAAATGTAAATCGCGCCCACATGTAGGCGCATGGCGGTGAAGGATACAGCGAAAACTCCCTCACAAAGAAACATTACCTCTAGAATAAGAAATACTTAAGGTGACAGCCGATGAATCCTTTCCATACCCTCACTTCCCAGCAGAAGGCAAATGATTTCTACGTGGCAAGAAAGATGGGACTTACGCGAAGCGTTTTCGCGTATAAGGCCCTCCCATAGGCTAGCATCAAAAGAGTAAGAACACTTTTTCATTTTACTTCTCACACTAATCCTAGGAAATTCCCGTATGTTTTCAAAGGTTTTTAACAAAAAAGTTAAATGCTTTTGTGGAAAAGCTGCCTTTGATGAGGATGTTATGCATTATATATTTGCAACACTCTACAAACGTCTTCCTTGTTCGTAATAAAATCATATACACTGCTGGCCACCATAAATGCAACACCCTGAAGGAAGCATGCAAATAACATGAAATTTACAGCATGCATTAGAGAAGGTGAGATATGCAAATGATTAGAATTTCAGCGCAGACGCACATCACGCGAGCCCGTGGCGCCACTTCAAAGCGATATTTAAGGCTTAGAGTTTTCGACGATTTCAAGTTCGGCAATTGTGTTTTTCTTGTGGTTTTTTCAAAAAAAAAGATCAATTATGCCTCGTAGTAAACAGCGATCATCGTTTGATCAAATATCCGAATTCGACAGAGGAAGGATAGTGGCCTACCGAGAATGTGGATTATCTTTCAGGGAAATCAGTAGTCGTGTTGGACTAAACCAAACAAACGTATTGCGGATATGTGACCGTTGGATGCAGGAGGGTACGACGGACCGAAGTGTTCGATCGCTTCCACCTCAGTGCACCACTACACGTGATGACAGGAACATTGTGCGCATGGCAGAGACGGATCGCTCAGTCACATCACGAACCATAGCACAGCACATTCAGTCTGTAACGCATCATCCAGTGTCTGCGCGTACCATTCGACGCCGTTCACAGCAGAGTGGTCTGTCCGCAAGACGTGCATTGATTTGCCTACCCTTGACGCAGAACCACAGACGTCTCCGCCGCAATGGTGCGATGAAAGAAAGATGTGGACGGCAGAATGGAATGAAATTGTCTTTACTGACGAGTCACGCTTCTGTCTCCAACACCACGATGATCCGATTCGAGTCCGGAGACACCGCGCAGAGAGGATGCTCAGCAGCTGCGTTGTGCACCCCAACAATGGTCCTCCACCGGGTATTATGGTATGGGGCGGTATTGAATATCACTCTCGCATTCCTCTAGTACACATTGCCGGTACTTTAAACAGCCAGAGATACATTTCCGAGGAGATAGAGCCAGTTGTCCTTCTTTACCTTCAGGTCTTTCCCACAGCTATATTTCAACAGGATAATGCGCAACCACACGCGGCACGCATTGTCGAAGGGTTCTTCGTCAATAGCCAGATTGAATTGCTTCCCTGCCCGGCTCGCTGTCCGGATCTTTCGCCGATAGAAAACATGTGGTCCATGTTTGCTGAACGATTGACCCAGATTACATCCCAAGCTGCCACACCAGATTAACTTTGGCAAGCTGCTTGGTCTGCTGTACCCCAAGAACACATCCAAAGTCTCTTTGAATCAATGCCAAGGAGTGTGGCAGCGGTGATCTCCAACAATGCTACTACTCTGGCGACTGATTCTGGAAGGAACCACACTTTACAGAAGTCTATAAATTTAATCATTTGATACCTGGTCAAGATGTTATCTACTTAATAAATTTTGTTCTGATATCTCTCGTCTTTCTTGGTGTCGCAATTTGGGTGGCCAGCAGTGTATTTGGATATTCAGGGACAGAAAGAAGCAGTAACTCAGTGGTACATTTAGTATTAAGCAAGATCCACATTACATGTTCTGTTTTGGAGGAACAGAATGTTCTTTCTTAGGCCTATGGCAAGCATAAGTCTAAATGTGAATATTTAAACTGACTCTGGTATTGAAAGGCTAAAAGAGCTCGTGGGATTCATTGTAGACAATGAATACAAGGTAACGGTTTGCGAGTGTAAGCTTTATCTATGTGTAATTTACTCTCACTTCCAAAAGTTAAGCACGAAGATGCAAAATGCAAAAAAAATCAACAGATACTGCTTTGATTGACACAAAATTCGGCAGGAAAGTAGCACATATATTTATGCATAAAACAAAATCAATAATTGTATACAGAAATGAAAACAATATTAAATTTTTGTAAGTTATCAGATAATGGCATACTGGAGACTTAAACAGAATTATGTATAAAGTGAAAATAAACAGCATAAAAGGAAAAAAAGACATTAATAGGGTATGTTATCCCCCCTCATCTGTATACATAGTTTACACCTTGTGACCATGCTTTCAATTAGGTGGTCGACCACCGCAGAATTAAGCAATCGCCATTCTTCTTGTAGAGCAGTTTCCAGCTCAATAAGAGTGGCTGGAGGTGGAAAACGTGAAGATACAGCACGACCGAGAGCATCCCAAGATTTTCAATGGGATTAAGGTCGAGCGAATATGCTGGCCACGCCATATGCGCAATCCCTTCACTCTCCAGGTAGTCATCGACGATGTCAGCTCCATGGGGACGTGCGTTATCGTCCATTAAAACAAAAGTAGGGCCAACTGCTGCAACGTACAATCTCACAATGGGTTCTAAGACTTCATCTCGATACCGGACACTCGTCAAAGAACCCCGTTTAAAGATGTGCAGGTCGGTGTGATATCCTAATGAAATCCCTGCCCACACCATAATGCTTCCGCCTCGGAATGCATGATGTTCGGTGATGTTTGGGGACTGATTACGTGTTCGTTGTTCATGCCATATCCTTATACGCTTGTCATCTGGCTTCAGAACAAATCTTGACTCATCAGTAAACATGACATTGCCCCAGTCAGACACATTCCAATTGACATGTTCCCGGCACCACTGTAATCGTGCCCCTCTTGATTGGACGGATAGAGGAACACAAACTCGAGGTACCCGGGCGTACAGTCCCCTCATATGTAATCTTCGGCGTACAGTAGCTACAGATATCGCCTTACCAATGGACGCTATAACCATAGATGTCACACGTGTGGAGGTCCTGCGATTCCGCTTGGCTACAATAGCAATATATCGATCTTCCGCGGGGGTTGTAACCCTTGGGCGACCGGCTACGGGCCTTCGGACAACTGTCTGTGTGGTTTGGAATTGTTTCCATGAACGTGAAATTACAGAATGATGAACGACGAAGAAAAGAGCAACATCTGTGATAGACTGCCCTGCTTCAATGCTCCCCACAGTACGCCATCGCTCAGAATCTTCCATTCGTCTTCTGGAAGTCATAGAAACACGTATGTCTTGGAAACAAATTGTACGAAAGTTTTAAACACCTTCTATCAGCATTTACAATCAACTTCTATAACCCTTCATAAAGCTGGCTTCTTATAAGACTGCCTTTTTTGCATAGTTCTTGACCTGAAAGCGCAGTTGGCTGTTACCTAACATATTTGCATACTTCCATCTACCTCTGCAGCGAATAGCATCCTCTTCAATTCTGATTGCTTCCGGAAATTAGCATTTTCCTCTTCGTGCTTAACTTTTGGAAGTGAGTATTTACTTTCGTGTTGCATCTCATTTTTTTTTCGTGTTGCATCTCATTTTCTTTCGTGTTCCATCTCATCTTATTTTCTTTCGCGTTGCATCTTTGTTTTATTATGTGTATTGCACATGATCCTCTTGTTACATATTTACGTTAAGTAGCCGATTTTTATTTGTATTTACACTGTAATATTTGTTATTCTGTATAACAGAATTAGTTATACGGATGATCAAATTTTTGCCCTGTCGTGATTTTAGTGTAAATGAAGCAGGCAAAGAAAAGATTAATGATTGCTCTCCCCGTCCAAAGGTGGAAGAAAGAGAAATAATTTGAGACTAATGAATATATTAAAAAAAAGGAAACAGTTTTTAATGCTTTTTTCAGTGGTAAATGCACTAAAAAGACAATAAAATAATTTCAAAACTTCCTCCCTGAATTCCGTAACTAGAAGTGCCTTTATTGTTGGTATTTATTTTGTTGTCTGGCACCACCTGTCACTATCACGTTTTATGAAATAACTTTCTGATAAAGTGAAGGTTGAACGTGAATAATCTCTACGTACAGAAAATGAATTCATGAAACGTTTATCCCCAAAGCTACTAGTCATGTCGGTCTAACATGCAAAAAGACGTATTTCCTGAATAATTTGCCTTCTTTCAAAAATATTAGATAATCTGCTCGTTTCTACTAACAAAGGTGGACTCATTTCTACATCTAAATAATTAAACTCCTATTTAAGAAATGCATCTAAATCTAGATCAAAAGAAATTTATTTTAAATCCTGTTTTATATCCATTCAGTTTATATGGTTTTATATCCCTGCAAATCATGAAGAAATTCTTAATCTGTTTGCATCATGTGTAATGGAGTTTTTTTTTTTTTTTAGGAGAAGAAAAGTTTAAGAAGAGGACAGTTGCAGAAAAACAACTCTACATAATTTATTCTGTTATATACACTTATAAATATTCTATTATAAATATTATTACAACAAAACTACATAGCATTAGTAACAAGGCTATATAACAAGATTGTTATATGCAATATACGTAAGAATACATTTTTCAACTGAAAATGAAATAAATAAGTAGTTTGGAAACATCTTTAGGTACCTGGTTTTAGAGTGGTAGTTCACTGAACTATGATTCAATTATTTAAATTTTTTTTAATCATCTCAGAAACTGAGCAATTGAAATTCTTTCAGAATTTAGCAAATAATTTAATATTGAAAATTATTTATTTAAATGTTTTTAGACACTTTAATAATGCAATTATTATGCAAATGGTTTGTAAATATTCAAAGACTATTTTATTTTTTATTATATATAAACATACACTGATATTCAAAAGTTAAGCATAAATTGTAAAATGAGAAAAACATGGAGTAAATATTCGTAAAATTATTCCAAATTTCTTGCGGATATTAATTGGGTGAAGAAGAAACATTGGGTTTATGCAAAACTTTTCAGTCGACTACGTCCTGCGCGAAACACCTGTGCATGTCGGAACGCAGAGAAACCGATTCACGCAGCATAGGCAGTTCAGACAAGTTTCGGGCAACTGCTGTGCGAAAGAACGTTGTTAACCGTCAAACAAGGTGAATGATGGCACAAAGACGCCAACTGGAGATGTTTGCGAAAGGAAGAATGGAATGCTGGAATCCGGACAATCACAAACCGACGTATCTCGATTTCTGAATGTGAACCGGTCTGTGATCTTAAGACTGTGGTAGAGGTTTCAAAGAACGGGAGATGTTACCCGACGACCAGTATCAGGTCGACCAAAAGTCACAACCTATCGCCAAGACCGATATCTGGTAATAAGTGCGCGACGTCAGAGGGGCACTACTGCCAGAGCACTGGGTTCGGCGCTCACAGTCGTCACAGGAATATGAATTTTGAGACAAACTGTTTACAGGAGACTCAGTCATGCTGGCCTGTATGCCAGAAGACCAGCAGTTTGCATTCCCCTCACGTCTGCGCAGAAACGCGCTCGTTTGAACTGGAGTTTGAAACATCAACATTGGAGTGTGGAAGAGTGGGCCAATGTGATGTTCAGTGACGAGTCCCGGTTCAGTCTGAGTACTGATTCTCGTCGGGTAACGATATGGAGAGAACGTGGATCACATTTTGAACCAAGAAACATACCGGAAAGACATCATTTTCCATCAAGGGGAGTAATGGTATGGGCAGGCATCATGATGGACGGCCGCACAGACCTCCATTTCTTTGACACGGGGTCTGTGACTGGTCAAAGATACAGAGACGAAGTTCTTGAGCCTTATGTTTGCTTGTTTCGAGGTGCTGTCGGTCCTGACTTCATATTCATGGATGATAATGCGCCATGTCACCGAGCGGTGCTGGTTGATGACTTCCTTGAAACGGAAAACATCCAGCGCATGTCGTGGCCTGCGAATTCCCCTGATTTAAATCCTATCGAGCATGTATGGGATATGCTCGAGAGACAAACTGCATTCCTTTCGCATTCATCAAGCTCCGTTACAGAACTGAAGAGAACTGTTCAAAAAGCTTGGAATCCTTTGAGCCCACAACTCATTCACCATCTCATAGCAAGTATGGTAAATCGCTGTGCAGCGTGCCTGGCTGTCAGAGGTGACCACACGCCTTATTAAACTGCAGCATCAGTAATTTATTTAATGTTTTCTTTCATTTTTTCTTTAAAGTCTGAACCCTTGCTATTATCAGTTTTCTTTCAGACTGCTACTTTGGATAATAAAATTAATTATTATCGTTCTTTTGATTTCCTTCCTTATTTTATAACCATTTTACACTCGCATATCACGTTTCCCGCCATTCTGATTTACAGTTCCTTCTTTATTCACATAATTATCAATCATTCTTAACTTTTGGACACCAGTGTATATTAAATATCTACATTAATGTACATTGAACCTCTCGCTGCTTCTCTTCCCCTCCTCGGAACAACGTCGTATATACGCTGTTACACTAGAGCAGCGTTTCCCCAAACATATGTTAACATTACGATTCACGCATGTGTAATTGCGACATATATATCCGCATAGTTCCATCTAAAGGGGCGGTAGAAGAATTATTAACAAATAGTGAACAACTACACTAATAACAACTTTTTATAATCATTAGTTAACTCTTAGTTAATAATTAAAAGTTACTTAATAATGTTAAATATATATATATAATCATATTAAAAAGCAAAAGCACCTCAAAAGTTTTCACAATCCATTACTGGGTAACGAATTATACTTCGCGAATTACAGCTTTTTAAGTAATGTATCAAATGACCACATCGAGGCTTTTTTGGCCCTCGACAAAAAAACGTGAAGAAGCAGGCCATTGCAAATATTCTGACCACAGATTTTCCAATTGCCAGCTGAATGTACTTACCAAGTACGTCACATTATCAGGACTTGTGTTTCTTCTAGTTGATTTGGCAAATATGGCTAGAGTCCTGAGTAGGAACAGGGACCTTACTAAAAGCTATGTTCGTGCGTGTGTATAAGATATAACAAAGATAAGAAGGGTTAAAATTCCCCTTTATATGCTTATCGATTATACAGACGTTCCCGTACTTCGCGATACAAATACCAACCCCTTGTGGTCTAAACGTAAAAGAATATAAGACTACTAACTAACTAAAATTTAAATAAGAGCTAACTTTTAATATTTTACACAGATGACTAGCACTAAGACTGGCCTTTTAAATTACTACGCTTGTAGTACGCAAACTGCGGAAAACTACAATACGTCTTTAGCTTTCAAGGGGACTAAAATCTCTGGCCTTAAAGACGGACAGTAACTGATAGCAAGCTCGCGTGAAGACTCCTGACAAGATGGCTCATTCTCTCTCCTTCTACTACGCTCTTGGCAAAAAGCCACAACTTAAATACTTAAGCGTTAGCAAGTACAATTTGCACAAGCATATTCGCATGTTAATTCTGGCCGGAAGTGGAAAATAAGAGATTATAGTAAAGTTTTAAAATAAAATAAACGTTAGTTAAACTTAAGATTCTTACAACATCAGCACATACGGGGAATGCAATAATTTCTTACATTTTCACCCATTCAATGATCAGTTTAAGAGATACACAAAACTCAGTCAATCAAATCCACAAGAGAACATGTCATCGTTTATCATATTTTTCAAATTTGACCCATACTTTAAAGATTCAGCAGGTCTTTCGAAGCGACCAATACGGAAATGTCTTCACTAGGATTCGAACCATAGACCTTCAGACTGTCATCCGGTCATGCTAACCACTTAATGCCGCGACAGTACGTACAAGGGAATGTGATATTTACAGGCATTAATGAACATACCTCACAGTTATCAGTCATCGTTTTCCTTTAATTCATTGACATTTTTCATTGCTTTAAATATAATAACAGCATTGTTCACATGAACATGGTCTAGATTCAACGACAGTCCTATTAATTCAATAGCTTTACGTAAATTCAATCAACACTCCTTTTTAAATCGTCATAACTAATAGAGTGTTAGTAAAATTTATTTAACAAGAGTTAATCACTTCATATGATGTTTTTAGGGAGGGAAGGGACAGTTTCTTAGAAAGAAATTAATTTAAGACACTTTTAAATGGCAGCAGGGCTCTAAATACTCCATTCAAGGAAGGATGGCAAGCTAGAACATTTCCCCACTTAATGTACACGGAATTGCATCAGCAAACTATTACTGTAACTCTTCTAACACACAAAGCAAATGCCCGATTCTCCTGCCTACCGATTCTGCCTTTGGACTATGGTTGCCTAGGTAATGGGTAATAACTTCCCACTGGAAGGACATAATGGCATGAAGCAAAATAGCATATGGGCAGTTCAGTGTGAGCGGTAAAGAGGGGAAAATAACTAGAACTTTAAAAGAAATCTAGAATTTTGACATTTCTGAAATTTTAAAGAAATTTATAGATGTCATTTATATTTTAGTGCTCCCGTACAAAAGATTTAGATTACCATCTTTTACTATTCCAAATTTTCACTTTTACTTTTAAGACATCTTAAATATTTCCCACCCTACGTCTTTTTCCTCAGATAGGATAATCAAAATTTCTCTTCCGTTTGAACTCTATCTCTCTCTTTATATATATATTTATATGTATATATATATAGAGAGAGAGAGATTATGGTGAAATGCATGAGTAGAAAAAAAATGAGCATACTGTTTAGAATAAATATTTCTTATCAAAGTAAATTACATATTTGATTTAAATAACCAAACTCTACAACTATTTTTAACCATCTTTATATAGCGGTTCAAAAGCTAAATTCACTAAAACATTACGAAAACTTGTTGGATGAACTGCAGATTTTTAGAGTTTTTATATTATTTTTAATTAACCTTTCAATCGGCAACATTACTTTCCTCCGTTCACTTAAGTATAGAAAAATATCTCGCAGATATACCGCGCCTACTGGAGGGTTAAGGAGCTGCTGTTTAACATATGTTCATTGGATAAATTCAGTGCCATATTTTACGGAAGCGGGACAAACTGTATGAGCTTCTACTGAAACCTCTAAGCTTAAAGGAAAGTTTAATTCGGTATGTGTCACAAAAGAAAAATTGAGATTAAGTTAAGGTTATACTGTATTTATTCGTTTGTATTTGAGACCATATTACAGTATTGTTAAAAATGTAGTATTCTATCACGAGCTCTCAGTTCACATCTTGATCTTAAGATCTATAGGTAGTAAAAAATGTACATTATGTACTCATATGCTGCATTTGATTTAAGGAGAATTTACCTAAATATTATAACTCTTTTCTTAGATCAAATCGAGATTTACATGACATACCGCGTGTGCATGGAAATTAAGTTAATAACCGATTAGCGGAATCACTAGTTATAGCACGACATCACTATGGTCGTCATCGGATGAAGTTCCTTACATTTTGCGACGATGGAGTTTATAAATAGCGCCGCCCAGACGGGAAAGTGGTTAGTGACTCTTACTGATGGCCCCGGGTTCGAATCCCGGAGAAAGCATGGATGTAATTTGTCCGTTCCTTCATGGGAGGCAACAGTGGCCCGCTTATTAGGTGCTCCATAATAAAATGCCCACCGCTGTCGGCCTTACTAGTGCACGTCACTCAAAAAAAAAAAAAAACTTTACAAATAATAGATAATGATAGCAAAAACGGGTAGAATATCTAATATTTTTAAAGGAGGGCAAACATTCGGGAAATAAATCTTGCGGCGTGTCAGGCTGTTACTTGCACAACAACTATAAGCCAGTATTATGTAAGGTTTCCATCGGTGATCCTTCGTGAAACCTTTAATGAAAAGGCCCACCAACGGCCGAGCGGTAAAGTCCCGGAACACTGTTAGTTCGGTCCGAGGTTCGGATCCTGCGAACGGGCTGGCTGCATGGGCGCTTTTGTGGTCTTCCCCATATGTAACATGTTAATTCGAGCCAGTTTCCCTTAGAAAGTCCTCCGTGAAGGCACTTATCCCTTCTGTGTAGTATCTTAGGGCGGAACACGTAAGGAAAGAATAATAACCTTAAATGAACTGGACATAAGCTTAGAGACAAATTACTCCTTCACATAGCCATATTTTAATATATGAACAACATTTAGCAAAATCCAGACTAATGTAATGAAAGCATTTGTAGGAAGACATTAATGACATAATATTATTATTTGGAATTGCTTAATGAGTTAAATACTCATAAATAATTCTGGATTAATTAAACCTTGCCTTACATCATTCCGTTATGATGATACTGCAGCAACAGGCATCAACGGGGTTCAAGATAAAACAACATAATAGCAAAACCCAGTGACAAAGGAAGGTGAAAGAAGCGAAGGGGAAAGAAAAAAAAAAAAGAGAGAGAGAGAAAGCTCAGAACAACAAAGGGATTTCTAGATGCTATCTGTTGCACCTGCACCGATGTGCAACAAAAATGCGAAGTGCTTCAAGCCTAGCAGAATTGGGGTCAGCGAACACTCGTTATACACAGAGCCAAGGAAACAACAAAGTTCGAAGCCATGACAGTGAAATCGCTGAGGCGTGCCAATCGTATAGTACATTGTTTTGAAAGAAGCAACCCAGCGGCAGTGGAATAGTGGGTAAAAGTGCTAATATCGTTATAAAACGAATTCGTTATAGTCGGTAACGCACGCGATTTTCTCTTTTCACACAAAAGGTATGGAAGCATTGTAGGCGTAAGCATTTGTAAAACCAGGTTATACAACGAAATATACAAACCTGATGAATATATACGTAAGTATCAAAATTATTCGACAAGTGAATATTTTGTCGAAATAAATGAAATAGGGAACTAATAGGGATAAGAAATTAAAAGTCTGTAATTATGTACCTCAGGAAAGCTCACCATGGGGCACAAAGAAAAAAAAAACCTTCAGTATAAAACATATATAAAACATGCTAATCGGAACGGAAAGTGTAGGTTTAAACTGACAAAATTTAAAAGAAAATTTGCTAAAAAGTAGTCAGTTGTTAATTTATTGATAAATTTATTGACGCTTAAAATTTGTGTAGGCTTATTTGTAGTTGACTTCGCGAAAATTAAATAAATGCAAATTCTTTAAAAGTATGCGCCTATATACTTCAGAAATCTACCTGTGGCCATACAGATAAATAGCATTGGTAGTTTCTTTCAGGATACGATTCCTGGCATAAAGACATCATATTTCTATGGCTTCTTCAAGACAAATAGGCTTTGCATGTTCTGTCATAATGACAAACACGAGAAAAGTTCAACTAATGAATTTAAGCCTAGTCTTCACTTTAGCGTCCCTAGATATTTTAAATTACATTTGGATGTTGCTTTTTGGAGTTTTTAAATGACCGCTTTTACCAAAATGTAGCTTCATGCAGATTTGTTTAAAGAAAAGACTGCTGTTGTTTAAGCACATCAGAAAATTTCGAAGTACTGACAAACGCCTCCACAGACAGAATAGACTTCTAAGACATATACAGCTCAAATTAATAAACATAAACTACTTGTTTGTCTAGATTGCTCGTCTTGTAACAGTTTTTATCAAATTAAAGAACTCAGGTGAAAAGATTTGTCAAAGATTCAAAAGTGCATATTAAACCATGGTATACTTTTAACCAGACCTGAGCGGTTTTAGCAGTCTACTCCGAGTTTCTTTCTGAAAGTGTAAGACAAGCGCAAAGATGTGGAAGTTTTGATAGCAATGTTTCAAGGAATAGGACAGAAGTATACAACTATTAGAAAAAGGAAAGACAGGCGTTGAAATTTATTGGTGTAAATCATGTTAATATTCTAAATTGCATAATTAGAAAGCTGGTCTCAGTCACAATTCATACAATCTTGCAGCCGTGCATGAAAATTTCGCATAACATGATGCTAATCTTTGGTTTCGATAGATAGTAGGAATGCTCTTCAAACTATGTTTCTTGCAACTGATTTCGGGCCTAGGATATCTTGTTCTGTAACGGCCATAAACTTCTGTCTGAGTGGGTATGTCTAATCCAAAGTCTAACAGTTTGGTAAGTCTGGCATGCTACCCAGTCCAGCTGTATCATGGGCTTAAAGGCTGCATTGACTGTAACGGTAACCATTTTTCTAATGCAGCTTTTAAGACGTAAATAAGTATCAATAAATTGCATTTCCCCCTTTTTCTATTTTTAACAGTGGATGTGTACTATATTTTTGCCTCATATCGCAATAACAATGTCATGAAAAATGTCAGATCGTGGCGCTTCATCTGTATTTTCTGACTATATGCTGCATATATAAAGCAAAGACATGCGTCACGGAAGTTGCGTGTAAATACACACAATTATTTTATAAATTTATCAGTGTGCCGCGTATTGTTCTCAACTGACTTTTTCTTTATGTGCGGTTTTACACTTTGTAAATGAGGATATCCTGGTTGTGCTGCAAGCGCATTTCTTGTGTTATGATAATTTTTCCATTTTTCTAGACACTTCATGGAATGATGAAACTGAAAAGCGGCGTGAAACTTTCCTCATCTGTAATCCTTTTGAAATCCTAATTTGAAAGAGAAAATATTCTGAATAATTCTGTAACATATAAAGTGATGTAATGGCTTATAAGACAACTGGAACATGGGAGTTACGATTTAATAAAGTATTATAGCTCAGCTTTTCCCAAACCTTGACATACGGTCCACTAAAAAAAGGCATACTTTTAAGTAAAATATGTATTCATTTTTGCGTGAACCTATAAACGATTGGGCTTATAGGAGCATCTGTGACATAAGCTCAATTTAAAATATTGCATTTTAAGTTTTAATTAGATGATTCAGTGCCTGGACAAAGATGCCCTTGGGATAACAACTGTGTCTGAATGAAAAAAAAATGTAAAATAGTATGTACTCACGATTATGTTTCTCTCTATCTGTGACTCTTTGTGGCAAGCATAGTAAAAAGTTACTGATGAGCTGTCTCCTAGAAATAACGCTGACAAGAAACGAATATGCCTCAGCATTTAAATTCTGATGGGAATGGTCATTTCAGACACAGACATCAACCCAACCTTTAACATGATTGCAGACCTGATTGTACTTATTCTTGTACTGGTAATGTAATATGTAATAATACGGGCACCTTCCAGCCCATCAAACATGTAATAAAACCTTTCTATGACCATAAACAGACTGGCCCAAGGAAAACACATAGACAAAAGAGAAGGAGCACTAAAACAATCAAACCGTAATCCCAATGGACCCGCGATTCGAATTGACAAAGCCGTGGTTTTAGACGCAATTTTCTTTGCCATTTTCAAATTTAATAAAATTTCTTTAAAATCAAATTTTCCGTTGACAAGTCTATACGCATCTCTCACATCATAGGTCAAACAGCATACTTTGACGAATTGCCGTGTATCACCAAGGGTATTTCAGCAGCAGCAGGGGTCAGAGTCTTGAAGTCCGAATCATTTTAAATATTCTGGATAACGTTCATGGCCGGTCAGTATTTGATTTCAGTCGATATTCAGATACACTTGTTTCCTAAAGTTATATTCTCCAAATAACCAGCCTTCTTTTTCAATCCGGACCACTAATTTTTCAAATACTTAAATAATAGTTTCCTAGTTGAGTAAGAGCTAACTTGCGGAAGCTTTGTTCTTAATTATCAACTTGAATCTCATTATAAAGGGCCTCCTTGGTTTCTCCTCATTTACTGTACTGGTATCCGGCATTTCGAAAATTTTGTATGGTATTTGTCTTAGCAGCTATTATAGCAGACAGGAGATTGAAATGTTGCTTGGCTGCTTTATGCAGAGTTTTCCATAAAACTTATAAACTTCATAAGATTAGAAGACCATATTTTACTTAACGTACGAGGGTATGTGTGAGTGTGTATATTCATAATAAAATTCAGAAATAAAATGCATTAACTGCATAGAATATTAACACTGAATCGTTTTAAATGCTGAGCATATCAATAAACATAATTCGGCATATCAAAATCATTACTGTGGGAAAATAAATTGTATTGAAAGGCAGAAATATCAAACATAAAAATATGAGAATCAAAAGAAGAGATTGAGGTAGAACGTAAAATAAACTTTTTAAAAATTCCAAAAATGTATAAAAAAGTTGTCGTTATGGAAAAAAAAAATGAGTTAAAGTATTTTAGAAAGCAAAAATCAAAATCACGAAAACCGTAAAGGAAAAGAAAATAAATTAGAACTTAAAATATGAGTTAATAATAATAAGAAGAAATAAGTATCACATATAAAAATATTTTATTTAATTTAAGATATTTTATAATTTTTAATTTGCTAACATTTTTTAAACGATGTTATCATCGATATGTATACCTTTTAATTCTGCTTTATATATATATATAAGGTAGAATTAAACGTTGGGTCACTCAGCGGCTGTGAGAATGATTGAATACTGGCAGTTTTCTTGGATTCGATTCCTGGCAACTGAACTGATTAAACATGAAATGTTTTTGACTTTCTCATATTTAAAATGCAGTCCAATTTACTGTAAAATGTCTTCCACTACAGCATTTTTCCTAAGGTAAATAGGCCTCCAATTCTTTTCTGGAATAAATAGGTATCCTAAATTGGTCTCTAATGAAAAACTCTGCAGATAATGCTGAACTTTTCACTTTCCTTATGAATGACAAACATAGTGAATAGGTAATGGAGATCTGTGAAGTTGTGAAGAGATATACTTGCTCCGATCATGGCCACATCCAAGTTCGTTCAAGTCTCTCGAGTCTTATCGTTAAGTAAAAGCTATTTGAATCTGTGCTTATAAAAACAGCCCGGCTGTAATTTAAGATAGTTCTTGGGTTCAAATTTCATTTAACTGCAGGTTGTTTTGAGATAAATAATCATTATTGTCTTTAATCTCACTTCAGGAAAGAAAAATTATACTTTCAATGAAAATACTGAGAAATTATAGGTGTTATTAATTTTAAGGATATAATGCTTGAGTAATGATTTTAATACTGAAGAAAGAGTTAACCTTTTTAAAATTTGCGTCATGCTTCATAGCAATTTAGAGATCATGTACAGTGTGATTCAGCTAAGAGTGTAAAACTTCTGGTAGAAGTAGTTTGCACGAAGATAAATCGATATCATATAGCAATACAGGGTCGGAAATGGGATGCATTTGCCATCATTCAAACATATTTGGATATCTATAAATCAGGCTTGGTTCATCGGCCTGCAAGATCACCACACTAAGCATGATTTAATTACTTCTTATGCAATTGCAATAAAAGACTAGTGTACAATATCCCCAATGAAAGTGATGTAGATCTTCTAGCACGTATCCTTTTGAACTTTCCTTTAATAGGAGGCAACGGTGGCCACCTGTTAGGTTCTTTCATAATGAAATGGCCACCATTTCCGGCCCTTATAGTGGCGTAAGGCTAATGGCCGTTAAACAACAACAACAAAAAAGTCTTTATTGTTATCAAACTATTATACAAAAAAAAAAAAATCTGAAATTCTTCAGATTTTATATAACGCCAAAGGAGCGTTTTTTTTTCACGTTTTGTGTGTTACCTTTATTTATTAAAAATATCATGTTCTTTACGCTTAAACCATAAAATTCAATTCAACAGCAATATCGCAAAATAATTTGAAAAGAGCATATCTTTAGAATTTCCGATACACAATCTCGCGCGCTGGAGATAATTTTTTTTACCCCCGTACAGTGTTGCCATTGCTCGCTTTGAAATCGTCGAGTTTCTTAATCAAAAACTCATAAATGCTTTACAAAATATGACACAGATAATAAAACAATTTCCAAATTTCAGCTTCAGGATGGCCATATTCGGGGAGAGAGAGACGTTCGTTATTCAAAATTTGATGGCTTTAGGTACCATTGTTTTATCACAATGCGAGAAATATACATACATTTATGCAGATTCTTCATTACTTAATTTCTTTAAATATAATACAGGGTAATAATATTTGGCGGTAACAATTTGAAAAATGATTCAGACTTTTAAAATTTTCGACTCAAAATGACAAAACGAAATTAATAGCCCTTCTGGGCTAACGCCCTTTGGGCTAAAAAAGCTTTCTTTATTAGCATGAAACAATCATGGGTTAGTTATTTCATCAAAGTTATTTTCTGTTTCAAGTACTTTAGAATAAATCTTTTGGGTAGCAATATTCCCGACAATAGGTATCGCAGTATTTTAGTTTTCCATTGTAGGGCCTACCGGAGGCCCAGCGGTAAAGTCGTTGAACACTGGTAGTTCGGTTCAGGGTTCGAATCCCGACGAAAAAGCTGGATGCATGGGCGTTTCTGTGGTTTCTCCCATGTGTAACGTGTGTTTCTCCGCAAAGACATCAATCTCATTCGAGTGTATTGACGTAATTAAATAAACCTAAACCTTGTACAGTCATTAGGTTTTTTTTTTATTATACTTTTTTATCTAAAGCGAAAGACATGAAAAAGAAACAATGCCCTCACCGGAACTATAACCTGAACCTCTCGAATACGCGCCGATTGTGCACCATGAAGGCATGCTGGAAGGAGGCAGAAAATACGTTATAACTTAAAATTTTTAACTGTCAAGCTGGTACCGAAAAATTAAAAATTGGGCGATACAGAAGTATCCATTTAATGATCATTTAAATTGAGAAGATTCTGCAGGTTAATCATATTCATTAAAATGCATAATCATGAAACAAAACAAAACGCAATTAGAGCTGCTGAATTGTTTAGTTAAGTAATTTGCATTTTCCTTTAATTTTTTATTCTTTCCCATAGCGAAATGCCAGTGCCTATGTGAAGGTAAAATACATGGAGAGCACACATAGATTATGTTTAAAAAAAGTGTTAAAATAAATGTACACATCGATTATATTTAAAAAATAAATGTTTAAAAATAAAGGCTGAAAATAAATGCTAAATAAATGTTAAAATAGTAATATTAGTTAAGATGAAATGAACATCAGTTGTTGGACAGTTATTAATATTTATATAAACGACAACTTGCATCTGTCGCAAAAAAAAGTGTTTCCCGCATAATCGTTAATCTTTCTTTTTACGTTACTTCTATTAATACTTCATTTTTCTTAAATTTCCAAGAGTAGCAATTTGATTATATAAAAAAATTTGTTTTTATTCATGAGTATATAGTAATCAATGAAAAAAGATAACAAAGAATAATATAAAAGGCAATAAAAAATAAAATAAAAATAAATGAATAAAACTCAGAAGCTGGGAAGTCATCCAGCCAGCATATTTGTCAATTGTCGTCTCACCTCTCAGTACATCTCCCACATGCACCCCAACTGTATCTCCTAGCCTATGAAAGTATCTGTTCACTCCTAATTATAACATAATTTGAACTAGAAATAGATATTGGCAAGGCATTCTCATCTAGTCTTTAAATGAAAGATTGTAACAACAAATCGTTGGGAAACAGTTAGAATTTAAAAATTTTTCCCCCACTTAAATTCAAAACATTATTGAATTCTAATCATAGATAGATAAGGAACTGGCACTTCTAAAGAAAAGGAGAATGCTTTGTTATTATTATTATTCTTAATCCAGAAAAACTTCCGTCTCATCACCATCGATTTCGCAATACAATGGAATTCCCTACTTCATTATTTCATGAGTAGACTGTAGGAAGCCTAAGTTGAGAACTATATTTTTTAATCTTTGGGAGACTGGCTGAATATCTAAAGTGATAGCCTGAATAATAGATGAACCAGAGAATATATCAGCATTTTCGAAAGCTTCGTTTTGAGGATTAACTGTTGCGAGGTGAACATGATGGCATCTGGCTCCCATCAAATGGCGTAATGCTCGGTACTAAACTAAAATAAGCTAGAGACATCAAGACGCAAGAGAAACACTCCGACGTGCTAATAAGACACGCCGATCTGCCTGTCTTATTAAGCTAGAGACATCTTGACAAGGACATTCTTCTGATAACTCTTCCACGTATTGTAACAGGTCATTTCTATCTTCTGTACGATGAGCAGTCAACGGATTGCAGAAGACATGCCTTCAGTTTTATTTACTTGTTGATTTCTTCCTTAATTTTTTTAACTTTCTACACATCCCATTTAGGGTTCCACAAAGGTCCGTGTTCTAAATTAGTTTTGATCCAAGTTTTAAGTTAGTTTTGGCCCAAGTTCTAAGTTAAGTAAAAAGGATCCTGCTCTATGCATAAAATTCTATGCATAACAATTGCTGGTCTGTGACACGTAGCCGATAAGACATTTAGACTACAGCTGTTAGCCGACAGAATATTTTGACGACACGGATATTTAACCAACACATAAATTTATCCAGTAGGACAACTATCCGACAAGTCTATTTAGTCTACAGAATATTTAGTCGAGAGCACGTTTAAATGACAACCTATTTAACCGATAGCATGTTTAGCTGACAACCCCTACATTTAGACAAAACCATGTGATAATGTTTTAGTAAAATTTGTTCATATTTTTCCTACGGAAGGCCGTTTTCAGGGTACACAACAAGAAGGCGTATGGACAAGTACCTATTTTTGCTATATTTAATGCTAAACAGAGTAAAGATTTTAAAATTAGACAGAAAAACAAATTTAATTTGGCTGGCGTAGATTTTGAAACCGATTTCGAAATGCTCATAAGGTTATATCAGACATAGGTCTGTCTATTTTAGCAGGGAGGAAGAAAATTCCAGCAGTGGGAGGAGAAAAAGATTTTATATCGAAAGCAATGAGTGGAGCAAAACGAAAACAAACAATCATAAAACACATATCGCAAGAAATGAAAAATAATATACGGTACCCGCCGCTTATTAACCTTATAAGGTATATATCCCACATTCTTAGCGTGCCTTCGTGGTGTAATGGTCAGCACACTGAGCCCGTATTTCAGAGGACCGTGGTTCGATTCCCGGAGAAGGCCTTGCATATTTTTCAGGACTCCTGCTTCGAAATAAACCTAATGTCTCTACAGTGGCGCCCGAACTAAAAGGGTTGTGGATGATGACTCTCCACACCCAGGATTTGGTGACTAGGTCCCCTAAAACCCTAGTCGCCCTTTAAAAAGGGGAGTATATAAGGTATATATCCCACATTCTTAGCGTGCCTTCGTGGTGTAATGGTCAGCACACTGAGCCGGTATTTCAGAGGACCGTGGTTCGATTCCCGGCGAAGGCCTTGCATATTTTTCAGGACTCCTGCTTCGAAATAAACCTAATGTCTCTACAACCTCACTGGTTAATAAACTCAACCACTTATTACAAAAACAATCGAAACAAATATAAACTTATCAATATAAAAACAGCCGTTATTAAACTCATCTTCACCATTTATAAAACTCAAAAACAAAATTATTCAAGTCTAGAATAAACTGTTTGTAGTTGATAAAACTGTAGTTCATTTAATTACATTTCAGTTATGCAGTGCGTCAATAAAACGGGTTTAGCAGAAATTTCGGCCACTGCATTTAGAGCCAAAAGCCCCTCGCAAGAAGGTCGTTTCGAAAAATGATCGCCAGAATTAAATAATGATACTGCAATGTTAGAGCAAACAAATCCAGAAGAGGAAATTACCACTTAACCAGTTTCATTTTTCTGCCATACTATGACCAAAAATAAGCATATTTTTTATAAATAATTTTGAATTCAAATCAGCGACCAAAACTGTTTCAAATATTGCATTTATTAATTTAAGATTATTTTTAATTACGGCGAAAATAAGGCATTTTTACTTAAAGTTGGCTTTTTTCTGACGAAGGTGTAGAATTAGAAAGAATATTTTACAGGAGATAGGATAAAAAAAAAACACTAATCTTTTAAATATTTATATTTTTATTTCTTTGCAAAAGTCAGCTTTGGTATGATAGATTTTAAAACATAGAGATAAGCAGAGTCCAATATCACAACGATCGGGACAAAAATACCTGGTTTCTTTCCTGATACGTTTTCTGCTATTATTCCTTTTCAAGTCTAAACGCCTAAACGAAACCCAAATGAAAAGCAGTAAAACCTGTCCTTGAACGGGTTTTACAGTCTAGTCTCTCATCGACTACTAGAGATATTTACTAGTAGAAATATTTACTACTACAGAGGGAGAAACACTGCAAGGAAAAAAGTAGAAAATCAACGAATTGGTGTAGGAAAAAATACTGCCGGAGCGGTGTTGAAGTTTCTTGTCAGGGAATATGAATCCCTTGTTCGAAAAGGCGACATAAACAAATTGTTAATAGCTAATCATAGTTGGAGATAATCATAATTTTGATTTATGGTCGGCGAAAATTACTCATAATGCTTCCTCAGTTAGTAAATTGGATTTTTTTGAACCCTTCCACATTCACAAAAATTTTTTCTCTTTAGTTAATGACATTGATTCCAATCCAAACCTTCCCACTGTTTTAAAAATTCTAATATCTTAGCTTTTTCAAATTTCATAATTATTTTCCTCGACAAGTCACGCTAAATCAGTTTTCGCTTTGCTCTACTCATTGCTTTCCATGTAAAACATGAACGTTTCGTTCCTCCAACTGCTATAAGTTCCCTCCCTCCTAAAATAGATGGACCCATGTTTGATTGCTTTCTAAATGGATTTCGAAATCTATGTCAACGTAAGTCTAATTTTAAGATTTTTTGTATAATATAAAAGTTTATAAACTGTCTAGCATTAAATAAAGGCAAAAATGTGGTACTTGTTCATAAACCTTCTCGTTATGTACCCTGGAAATGGAATTTTGTCAGATGCATACAGACAAATTTTACTAAAACATTGTTGCATGTTTTCATCTAAATGTACGTGTTGTCAGCTAAACCTGTCGACTAGATGTCTTTCTGTGGATACTTATTATGTGTGATACATTTCAGATTTTGTCGCGGATACGTGAAATACTGGACGGTTAATATCAAATGTTATATAAAATTGGACATTCGTATCACATACATCACACGGTCAAGCTTAGGTCAAGCTTCATAATAATGAAGGATACTATAAATTAAACTATGTTACCGATCAGTATAAAATATACAAGTACTGTACATTAAAAGTATATTTTCTCTCTCTCTCTCCTTTTTTCTCGTGTGTGTGAAAATGAGGAATTTTAATCTACAAAAGATGAGTAGGAAATGAGCAAACGCAATTCCAATAATATACTGTTTCATTAAATACTCGTTCAGAAATAAAAATCGTTTTTTTTTTCACAAAACTGTTCAAAATACTGTTAACATGGCACTGATAAACATGGATAGAAAGTGGGATATGAAGAGGCAATTTCAATGGGAAAATGTGGGTACGAAAACAAAACAAAAAGAGAAAGGAAAAAAAAAGATGAGTCAAATACACCGTAACTTAGCTAATTATATACAGCAGTTATATATATATATATATATGGCTTATTCTGATTATGGCAAAGCACACGAGAGCTATGATCTTAGGAGGAAGGAATGCCTTTGTGAAGGACATTCTATTTCTAAAGGAAACCGGCTCGTATCTCTTTACACATTATCCCCTTTTTTTAGAAAACGTGTATGCGTTCCTTCTGCACGCATACATGTATGCAATTTACCCATACCGAATTACCAGTATTCAGTGACTTTACCGCTCAGTCATTTGTGGGGCTATAGTTATGCAGCAGTCGCTGATGGTTGTGATCACTGTGGAAAGGCGACTGCTATATTTTCTCACAATCATCTGAAGTATATGTAGAAATTTAAACTTCTTCTCGTGTCCAACAGCAGTAAAAGCCCTGAACGCTGGCAGTTCCGACTTGTGTTCGATTCTAGGGCGTGCGTGTGCGTTTTCGTGGTTTTCCCTATGTGTAAAGTCCTCCACGAAGCCATCCCTTCCCTTAGGCAAATAGTCCTAAAGTTGCCATAATCAACTAAACCGAACCCTCTCCTTTCCCACTGCAAACTACAGTTGCTGAATCACTTGACACCAAGTCATGACTGTGTAATTTAAAACTGGTTACAAAATGATATCTGAAATACTTATAGAAAGCTAAATATATATTATAGCAAATTACCGTTAAGTTAGGAGCTTAGGTATTTTACTGTTTAATGAGACATTACAGAAATATTAATATAATGAAGTAAATTCCAAGGTTAATTCAATCCTTATTAATTCAGAATGTTAATATTTTTTGGAAAGATAAGGATTACTAATGTTGCGTTTTGCAGCAAAACGTAGTTAGAGCGCTACATCTTCAGAATCAAGAACCAAGTTCATAATTTGAGGGCCCACCAGCGGCCGAATGCTAAAATCGCTAAAAAGGGATAGTAAATGCAGGCCAATGGGCTGGCTACAAGAAAGTTTTCGAAGTTTTTCCCGTGTGTAATGCGTGAAGACATATTACACAAATGAGTTAGTAAGTTTGTGAGTTGTCTTACCTTGTAAAAAAGCATAGTTTAGAATGTCCTCTTCGAAGGCACCCTTCCCCTTAGTCAGTTTGCCCTCGAGTGCTTAGCCATCATTTAAATAATCCAATCCAATCATAATTTAGGAGATAATTTAACCCGCAGTAGTTTCCGTAGGAAGGACATCAGTTTGCTTTACAGTTACAGATGGTTATGATTTTTTTTTTACTCAACCTCAATAGAGCTACGTGTATTATTTTTTTAACAATTTTAATTCTGTTCATATTTTAACTGTCCTTTTGCTTTCTTTTCTCCTCCCCACACGTTATTAATGTAATTCCTTATTTTTTCCTTTGTGATTTATTCAAAAGATGATCCTATACCTGGCGCCAGTAGTAAGTATGTAGCTAATTAGATTTCGCAATTGCTATTTGGATTGTGCCGTATCCACGTGCTGGGTTTGCACATTTTTAAGTTTGGAAGACAAATAAAGAAAGGGAATGTCACAATATAAATGACATTGTATTTAGCTGGAACATGTGAGACAGTTGCACGGACTTCAGCCAATTATGAGACGGGAAACACCCATCTGAGATTATATCATCAAAATCTGGTTATGGAAATGGCACGTGTTCTTTTATTAATCATTCTCAAAACTTTCATTACTGCAGTGATTATGATACCAGTGATACGCTTATTTATCAAAACATTTGAAAAGCGCATTCTGAGTTATCCAACTATAGATGTATCTTTATATATAAAAAGTTAGTTTAACATTACTCTGTAAGTAATAGTCTGCTTTAAAATTCTCCTTTCATAAAGTGACCAAAAGTCTGAATTTCTTGAGAAAGAATTTAAAAAAAAAGTTTACCCAAATTTCGTATATTATAACAATAAGTTTAACAATCACGTCATCGAAAATTACGTTTCTTTAATTTTTTTCAGAACACATAACTCTTGATTTTCAAGAACTTAATGTGAACTTGCGTTTAGTAAACTTACTTACTTATAGCCTCCCGAGACAGCTTACATTCGATTCGTGAACAAGCCAGAAACTTTAAATGAAGAATTATTTGTTCAGTTGATTACAGCAGAGCACACAGTAGCTATCTACATAAGGGCAGAAATGCCTTCATGGAGGACTTTTTAAAGAAATGTATGCTTACACATGTGAAAAAGAACAAAAATGGCCATACAACTAGCTCATTCTGCAAGATTCGAACCTGTTTCCAACTACCAACGTTCAGCGGTCTGGTTTGGTTTGGTTTAATAACTATTATTGCAAAGCATACTAGGTCTATCTGCCTAGTGAAGGGGAGGGGGGTCTTCGTGAAGGACTTTTTAAGGGAAACTGGCTCGCATACTCGTTACGCACGGGGAAAACCGCGAAAACGCTCATGCATAGCTTACACGTTTGCAATCAAGCAACTTTTAAAAGGTATGGCACATTACTGGATGTTTTATAATTTTGGTTCAAATCGGACATAATATTGATATTCACTTTTTCCTTTTCAGAAACCTTAATCATACTGCATTAATAATGAAGTTTTTTATACTTTTACACTTGTCTATGTTACTTTCAAAATTGTTATTAACTTGAATTATTTGAAGAGTAACTTCTCCATATTTGACATTTTCATGTTCAATGCACCAGCAGAGATTGAAGTCGATTCTACTTTTTGTGTTACATCCCCTTTCCTCACCCTTTTTGACATCTTGCATATAGTTTCGATTTATTATGAACCATGTGCACATAGTATTTGCTTTAAGAAAAAGGAAGAAAAAGAAGAGACTTTAAAGGAAACAATGAAATAATGGAACCACTAATACATAAAGATACATAATTATTAGCAATTAATTAACAATTACAAATTAATTCATGTTTTTAAATAAATGTGTATAATTATATAACAAAACAATAAATTTCAAAATCTTTCTCGAAGCACCACAAATAGTCTCCATACCGCAACCTCCCCTTTGGAAACCACTGTATTGAAAGTAAATTAATTTATTTCTGCAAAATTCTATCGGCTGCTTATCTAGAAGTGGACAGTTTTACAAGGGGAAACTGGCATGTATTTACGTCCCACATGGAAAATTTAGCGGAAAATCATTCTTGCAGTCAAGTAAAGATACCTGGATGAGGATACTGTATCCTCTCAAATCAACACTGTAATTTTGCTCCGTCGAAACTAGCATTACACTAATTTTACCCCCCCCCCGAGAACTGATTGGTTCTTTATATACTCTGAAAACATATACTCTTTGTAACGTTATTATTCTTCAGATCGGCATTACCGATGATGAAGATTATTAAAGTTATAAACATACGAAACAAATTCTGATTCTAAGTATGCTTTTTGTCACATTCAGTTCAGTAATTTTTATAGTGTTTCAATAGTGCACTGGCATGATTTTAAGATATGCTGTTAAAAATATATCATCAGTTGATATAGCTGCTTTCGAATTTTTGAGTCTTGTTTCAACAAGCTATTAGGTGCTACTTGCTGGCAACGCCGATTTGCAATTTATTTACAACTTCTAGCTTTTAATAGTTTAAAATTGAGAAATAAATTTTTAGAGTACTGGTGTAGTTATGTTTTAACTACCTTTTGTCGCAATAACATTGTATCATAACTGCACCAATTATCTCCACCAGTTATTCATGACTCGTAAAATAAACTACTATTTTCTGCATTTTTTCTAGCTCCAAAATTAGAAAAAAAAAGCATATGCCAAAGCTCGCTTCTTTGTGTACAATTAAGAGCTAGGGTAAACAATTTTAAAAACTACCAGATTTTACATATTACTCATATGGGTACTTTTCCGAGTCAAACCAGCGAAAATGTTATGCTTGATTCACTGTAAACAAGTTTAACTTTCAAGAACTTAATTCCTTCCCATTTATACGTTATGTAACGTTACCTTTCGTAACACTCTCACTTGTCTTGGGGAAAGCGGTAGCGAAAATCTCAAGGTCAAAGTAAAACTGGATTGTGTAAGGACTTGTATTTCCTTATACAGATTAAGCATTTCCTTAGGCGACCTTGACCATGAAAATCGAGTATACTAAGTATAGCTTTAACAGCCGCGTTTCTGAGAAGGAAAATAAGCGAATTTGTGAAATTCCCGTATAGCTATGACGTCTTTCGGATAATTAGACGCCTTAAAAAAGTTAAAACTGATATTATCATGATAGAAAGTTTTAAAAACAACTAAATGTCAGACTTTCCGTTCCGTTATTTGTTTAAATGGCTTTTTTTTTCTTTTTTTTTTTAAATCTTCATTCGTTTTGTGTGCATTGAAATAATAGCTATAAGATAGACATTTCTCTACCCCAAGTAAACAAGTCAGCGTTAACCCTAATACGTAATCGTAAGTATTCTCATACATTGATTCCTATAGAATTACTAAGCAGGAGAAAAAAATTGATTCGTTAAATGGGCTTCCTTTGTCTGCATTGAAATGGTTACGTATTCATCATAACTGTAAAATCCTTGAAAGAAATATCATACATGTAATTCCATATAACATAAATGCACTTGCTTTCCATTCGTACAGCGACGGTGTTACATGCATTTAGAACGCTATACGCTGCCCTATTGGCATGGTGATAGGGAAGCCGGCTGCAGGCACGGGTTCGAATCCCGAAGTTGTCATAAACGTTTGCAACTGTATAGTGTCTTTGCGACATAGAGCATTTAAAATACTGTGGAGCAGAAAATCCTCTCAAGAGGTTCGTGAAATGAGAAGAGGAGTGGGACATCCTCTGATCCGTCACCTGGAGAGTTTTTCTTTAAAACTTACACGCAGCTGGTCAAATTCCTGCTATTATCTATAAGGCCTGAGTGAAAGACAGAGGCAACCCTTGCGTTTTTGGATATAATATAGTTCGTAGATTTGATCTACTGTTACCGTCAGGCAAGTAAAATAAGTCAGAACACCAAGAGAGCGTTCAACATGTTGCTCTAAAGTGATACGTGTTGTAACGATGTTCTAGAATGTACCTCTCGTACTAAGTTCGTTAGAGAATGCTCGAAGAAAGTGAATTCATGCTCAGAACATTAAAGATAAGAGAAGTTTATATTGCTCCAGAAGCTGAACTTTAATGCTTTGTTTTGCTCTCAGAAGTTCTTACCACAAAAGTATATCGAAGTGAGTTTTAACTACATTTTTTAATTAATGTTAAATTTAAGTAACATTTTTATTGTATTAATAATGAGTAAATAAAAACCTAAATGATGATAAGCTCACTTAGTCGTTCAGTTTAATGCGAAACTCACATAGTTCTCATCCGAACATTTCACTTCTTCAAGTAAGTCTTACGTTGTCTGCTTCTTTAATAGCAAATATTAAATGTTGGATTACCAGAACTCTAGCCAGCTCTTGTAATTCATTTAGCTAACCTTTTCCCGGAATAAAGCTATTAAAAATGTAGAATAGCTAAAATTGGCCCAATATGAAAATAAATAGAAATTCGTCATGACGAAGTTAGATGTAAAACTGTTCAAGGACCTATTCTTATTCCACAGACGTAAGGGGATTATACAAAATAGTTAAATATCTTAAACTATTTTTCAAGAATTCATATCACCGACTACATCATCAGAGAGATTAGAGAACAAAGTATTAGCCGCCCACACCAGATTTTTAAGCCGAGGGAAATCAGACTGCAAGAATTAACAACATTTATCCAGTAACAAAGAACTGTGTATGAACTTAGTATTTAAAGCTTACGTATTAAAGAGAATTTATATTTCAGAGAACTTTAAAATGAAAGATGGACTTTAGAACGAGATTATGGAGAAAAATCATTCCATGTCGAGCAAAAGCTAAATTCCTTAGTTAGTGTTTTTTGTATATTACTACCGTTTGGAGCAGTAAAATCTCCTTCTCCATCAAATCTCATCACCACCAACCTGTGGTTGATAAAAATTAAGGGCAACACTTAGCACTATATCTTATATTCTAAACATAAGCTACTTTTAAAAATTTTTGTGATTTTACCATTGAATTTTATGTGGCGTGAGTGAGAAAAATTTACTTTTACTAATAAAATTAAAAAAAACACACAAAAAAAAATGTGTAGATCATCTTATTAAGGAAAATGAACGCTGATATGACGAACTGAGAGAAGACTAAAAAAATAGAAACATGTAGGGCAACAACCTATCAGGAATTTAAAAAATATGCTGCTATTAAAAATTTTGTGATTTTACTGCTTAATTTTATATGTCGTTAGTGCGAAGAAAGCGATGTTTAACAATAAAATTTATTTAATGAGTCGATTTGAATAATAGCTATAGATATTGTTAATGTGTCTGATATGAACTAACGCGTGAAAAATAAAATATAAAAAATTAACGATTTGTTTAAATTTAAGAAAAAAAAGTAATTTTAAGTTGGTGTCATTTTTTTTCAGCTTAATTTTAAATTTCACTATGGCGTGTTTCTTTTCCAGTTTGATTGACCAGTTAATCAGATTACGTTAAATAATTAACAATTTAAGATTCTAATGAAAAATTTACTATATTTTTAATAGTTATGGCAAATGAGTACAGATAATCCACTAGCTGTGCATGTAATCTGATATAGGTAAGAAAGAGATCTGGCTTCCATCTCCGCGCTAAGATTAAAGCTGAAACCACCAATTTGCAAATTCATCTTAAATTCAGATTATAGACTTATTTCATTAAATGTGTGAAAAAAAAGGTGCAATCCATTTCATATATGTTTATGAATAAGCCATCAGTCACTGTATTTTTGCGTTACACTCTGTCTAAAGCTATTCATTATCAGCGAAACCAAATTTGCTGTTTCCTGTAATGTATATACATACAGATAATAGCCACACATATTTTATTCATATTTTATTTTAAAGACAACAACAGGGGCTAAGACTCGCTAACGTACAGTAACTGCGCAGATGCACTGTGAACGAAGAGTTCTACAACTTCCTTTTTTTTTTCTTTTTTTCCTTACAACGTTCCTACTTTCCAGTAACTCGCACTCGCAGGTCAGGTCATATGCAGACAAACACCTCATCTAATTCTTAAAAAGGTAGGGATAGAATCTTTGGCGAGGGGAGCATTTTAGCAAGTTCGGTTTCAAAACTTAAGGGGGGATATGAGGCATTTGAACCTAACACCCCACCCTTCACGTAAGGTACTGGTGCATTTCTTTATGACTAACAGACACAGTACCGAGCACCAGGCTTTCGGTCGTAAGGTACCTCGAATTGTGTTCCTGTTATGCACTCTAGTGACCTCCTTTCACTGTCTTTTTGCTTTCTACTGACAAAACATGGAATGAAAATAAAAGGGACTGGGAGCAGGAGAAATCGAGAAAAATATGACCTACTTAACCACCGCTGTTGAGGTGAAAGTGGAAGAGGTGCAGTGTTTACACCAACATGAAAGTTAAACCTATTTATCCTTTCCTGATTTGTCGGATTTCAAGAACGGAAAAACCAGAAGCATTTTTGAAAGGAAACGTCGTGTATTAAGAGTTTTCAGAAAAGTCAGCCGTGGATAATCTGACCTCCAATTGAATCGATTTGTTCTCTTTTACTTTCATTCCATGTTTTGTCCTTTCTTAAGTAACTTCTTCTTTTTTTTTTCCTTCTTATTATTTTTTTCAGTTTTGTTTTTTATCGGTTATCAAATAAAGCATGAAAATTTGGTGTAAGATACACGAGATCAGCCTTGTTTACCTATTTAGTAGAAGTAAGGTTAAGTGCAAGATTCTTTAACCATATGGTCATAGTATCTTTTCATCTTCGTTTTTTTCTTCATGCCGCGGATACCAGATGGTTCACTATTTGGAAAATGGAGAGGAAGAGCAGTCAAGGGTCAGTTATCTTCAGAACATCTTCACGTAGGTAACAACACACACTGTACTTGTTTGCACTTTAGTTGTTGCGATATATAATGATAACTCCTCCTCTTTTTAAATCAGAAAAAAGTTCCTGAACTGCGGAGTCCGAAAGGAATGTTTAGGCTCATTTAAAGGAACCGTGAATCTTTAGGAAATAAAAATGCAATTTTTGTGCCGTTATGAATGATTCAAATACCGGTTGTCCAGAAATACTGTAAATTTAGGATGTTTATATCTAAAGCCTTCAAACGGCTCTAATGCCTAAAACTATGAAATACTAGAAGGTTTACGACGGGGTCTCGAAGCGACGCTTATATGAGTATTTTTAATTTTTCTCCATACGTAACCCGTCTTTCATTTTTCTCGCGAATTTCTATTTTAAGGCAGAGAGCCCCACATTCTTTGTTATAATAAATTACCTGTTTCGTATTCAAATTATCAGAAAAAGAAAATATTATTTACATATATATATATTAAGATATTATAAATATGAGATATTATTAAAATCGAATTTTTGTATTTTAATGATTAATTAGGTGTTGATTAAACACATTAGTTATTTTCATGCTTCAGAATCGAGTAATTGTAATAACAGGAAACATGTAAAATTCTAAAATGTATTAAACATCTAAAAATATCAAAACATTTCAAGAAAGATTTGTAAATATTAAATTCATTCATTCGTGCACATTTTATTAAAACTTGAAAAACTAATAAACTAATTAGTGAGGATACAAAATCACAATTAGACATCTTTTTTTTTTTTTTTTTTTTAAAAAAATTTTTTTTTTTTTTTTTCAAAAAAAGGACAGAAGTAATTCGCATTATCGGGGAAGTGACAACGGAATATACCAGTTCGTCAGGTTATTTGAGAGTTAATCATTTGGCTAATTAGTTCTTTTTAAATCTGAATAAACTTAATTAACAAAATATTTCAGATACTGCCAATATTTTTCTCCAAAGCCGGAAAAAAATGAAGTTAAATTAACACAAGAGTTAGGTTTCGATAAAAATAATTGATTTCTTTATTAAGCATTTCTGGTAGATTTGTAATTTTACTGAACATTTAGAGTTTTTTAAAATTTTTTATAGAAAACCATTAAATTTTATTTATGAACATTGTGTGTTTACTTACAATAATACGTTATTTTTCCTTTTCAAAATACACTGAAACTTTTTGTCGCTTTGTTTTTATAGCGAGTTTTATAGTAGAGCGCGAATATATCGTAATCGTTTGAGCAACGACAATTCACATATCACCATTTTATTCCAGCTAGTTTCATAATCAGATTTCTATTTGAATTTAATCTTCAGTTAATGGAAACTGAGGCCTTTGTGGAATATCTATTAAGTTTTCATAATTTTTCAGAATATTCTAGAAGTAAAAATACCAATAAAGTAAAATAGAAAATAATTAAATTAATGCATTTGTTAATAATTCTATATGTAGGAATTAAAATATTACAAGTACCAGGTATCATTATTTAACTATCCCTCATTTATTTATTCCACATGATTAATCTAGAATCACACTTACAGACACGAAACGCAACACCAAACGTTTCTTAAAAACGCTTTACCGTTTAACGTATTTGGAAGAGGAATTCTAGCCACAATATTTTATGACGATCCCGGAAATATCTACTTTTGTCATTGCATATTTAGGGAAGCTAAGTAGTATGCTTTATATAGTAAAAGTTTATCTTTAAATTTACGAAACAGACAAATGTATGGTATGTTTGAAATGTGTATGTATAGCATATATACACTGCTGGCCACCGTAAATGCAACACCCTGAAGGGAGCATGCAAATAACATGAAATTTATAACATACATTAGCGGAGGTGAGTTATACAAATGATTAAAATTTCAGGGCAGACGCACATCACGGGCGCCTGTGACGCCACTTCAAAGCGCTATTTAAGGCTTGGAGTTTTCGACGATTTCAAGTTCGGCAATTGTGATTTTCTTGTGGTTTTTTCAAAAACAAAAGATCAACTATGCCTCGTAGTAAACAGCGATCATCGTTTTATCAAGTATCCGATTTCGAGAGAGGAAGGATAGTGGCCTACCGAGAATGTGGATTATCTTTCAGGGAAATCGGTAGTTGTGTTGGACGAAACCAAACAAATGTAATGCGGATATGTGACCGTTGGATGCAGGAGGGTACGATGGACCGACGTGTTCGATCGCATCCACCTCAGTACACCACTTCACGTGATGACAGGAACATTGTGCGCATAGCAGTGAATGATCGCTCAGTCACATCACGAACCATAGCACAATACATTCAGTCTATAACGCATCATCCAGTGTCTGCGCGTACCATTCGACGCCGTTTACAGCAGAGTGGTCTGTCCGCAAGACGTCCATTGCTTCGTCTACTTTTGGCGCAGAACCACAGACAGACGTCTCCGCAGCCAATGGGGCGATGAAAGAAGGATGTGGACTGCAGAATGGAATGAAATTGTCTTTACTCACGGGTCACACTTCTGTCTGCAACACCACGATGGTCGGATTCCAGTCTGGAGATACCGTGGAGAGAGGATGCTGAACAGCTGCGTTATGCACCGCCAGACTGGTCTTGCATCGGGTATTATGGTATGGGGCGGTATTGGATATCACTCTCGCACTCCTCTAGTACACATTGCCGGTACTTTAAACAGCCAGCACTACATTTCCGAGGTGTTGGAGCCAGTTGTCCTTCCTTACCTTCAGAGCTTGCCAACAGCCACATTTCAACAGGATAATACGCGACCACACGTGGCACACATTGTCGAAGGGTTCTTCGTCTATCGCCAGATTGAATTGCTTCCGTGGCCGGCTCGCCATCCGGATTTTTCGCTGATAGAAAACATGTGGTCCATGGTTGCTGAACGATTGACTCAGATTACATCCCAAGCTGCCACAGCAGATCAACTTTGGCAACGTGCGGAAGCTGCTTGATCTGCTGTACCCCAAGAACACATCTAATGTCTCTTTGAATCAATGCCGAGGCGTGTGGCATCGGTGATCTCCAACAATGGCGGCTACTCTAGCTACTGAAATCTAGAAGGAACTACACTTCACAGAAGTCTATAAATTTAATCATTTGATACTTGATCAACATGTTATCTACTAAACAAATTTTGTTATGATATCTCTTGTCTTTCTTGATGTTGCAATTTGGGTGGCCAGCGGTATATGTGTATACAAGGGCCAGTCAAAACAGTCTGAGACCTTAGGCACAGCGTTATTTTAACGGCCTTTTAACATCTACCTTTCTTATTTTTACAACAAAAATATAGAACAATTTGAAAGCCTCCTAAAACCTGCGGCCTTGGGCCTCGACCTTTGAGCCGAGACGGCAATCATACCCTATATATATGTACAATAATTGTGCATTCGGACTCTGAGCTACTGACAGCCCAACTTATGGAATTTTGCATTGATATAATTCTATTTATACATGGATTTTCTATAAAAATAAGTAGTAATTAAGTAAATTAATTGATTAAATTGGAACTATTGCACTGCAAAGCTAACATGGAAACACTAAGTTGGAAGATCTCGATTTATTTTCCTTTTCATATGTTTCTTCTTGCTGAGCCACCGAAAACATCGGATATTTATTTTCGCTGCTGTCTAAAAACATTGTCGATTCTTGGTAAGAAATGACTCAATCAATAATTAAACAAGTACGAGCAAACTACATGAACTCAGTTCGTATGAGCAGGATCTTTACAATGAGTAATATAAGCAGATAACTACTGCGAATATAATGATAACATTATCTGCTTTAGGACCGCTTGTAATGAAAAAAAAAATCTTTCATAAATAGTTTTAGATACCGTTTTCAAGAAACTGATTTTGATGGTAAGCTACCCCACTTCCAGCAAGGAAACAAATCCTATTTCTCTAGCAACCACTTTATATTCTCTAGCACCCGTTCTATCTTCATCTAACACCAACTCTAGCAGCACCACCATCATCCTCTTCCGAGAAACGTCAGCTTACTTTCTTGGCTCACAAATGCCCTTCCAATTGAAAAAATATTGATGCAACATTCAGTTAATTTAAGCCTTTACTTTAATCTATATATTGACTTATTTTAAATTTCTTTAGTTACTTAAACTTTTTCCACGATTTCGTTTTTATGATCTATTTATTTGAATTCAATGAAGAACACGCAGTTTCTGTAACTTAAGTTTGAGTTTTATATAAATTGCAGTTCTTCATTTGGGAAAAAATTTTTATGTTCTTAAGCAATATTTGGTCTACTTCAAATTAGCCTCAAACTCAACAGCAGTATATGTCTTTTGTTACAAATAAAAAAAATTTCTCGCATTATTTATCAACTTTTGGCTATTATTTATAGAACTAATTTTATATATTTGCTTTAGATTTGATAATTACAAATTGGTATTGTTTACTCTGATATCTTTGAAGCAGATATGGTTTCGGAATATATTTTAGTTAGTTTCCAGTTTTAGAGTATTGGCATTAAAATATTTTCTAAAAAAAATATCATAATTTTTTTTTAAATTTACGGAAATAATTTCAGAAGATCATATGAGATTGTGGGCTGCTGCCTGATGAACAGCTGCAATTTTACGTGATCATTCTATTTTTGCATCTTTTACTATTTAATTGCGTTTCGTTTTTCTTTTCGTCCTTCGCCATCTAAAGTTACCAACCACGAATTATAAAAATTTTGCCTGCAATTTTCTTCGTTTACCATATATATTCATATGTGTAATAACTTAACGAAATGAATATGTGATAATCTATAGTTTGCATGTTAAAAAATTCAAATAATTTTCACATTCTCAGTTTATTAATAGTTAGCGAAAATGCATAGTTTCAATCAAATTGACGCAAAAAACAATAAACCTATACTCGCTAGCTGAAACCTATACTCGCTAGCTGAGAGAGAATAAAAATTATTCACTGACAATTTAAGATCACAGCCAAGAGGAAAAAGATTTAGCTTGAAAGACTAGAAACTGAAATGAAGAGTTGCAATGTTTTCCCAAGTGTTATTATTGCAATAACAATATTAGTTATAAATAAGGAAATATCGCCAGAGATTAGATGAATGTTTCTTCTCGTTTTCACTATTATCGGAATAGTATCCAAAAATTTATCCAATAAAAAGTCAAAATTTTATGGAGATATAAGTATGTTGCAGTCTAAAATCCTCAAAGATACACCTCAAAGGTCCTCAAAGCTCTCAAAGATGAGAATTCTCAAAGAAAGAATGAAATACTTAGTTTAACTTAGCGCTGTTGAAAAAGGCCGTCTCTTATTTGAGCACGACAAAGCTCAAAACCACCATCTGCCTATGGGAAGAAAAAGCCTTCGTGGCAAACTTAATAATAGATTTTTTTAGGACTTACTAGGCTAAAGCAAGCACACTGTGGCAAAACACTCTACGGTTATCTTTTTAAATATGCCTTCGTGCAGAATTTTCTAAGGTAAACTGACTGCTATTTAAGTTACTCTTTTGAGAAAAATCACCGATCTCCCATATACGTAGTTAATCCGTTTTCCGTGATCTGAACTCGGTCTGTAATACCATTATTTAGTGGTCTTTCTTATATGTTCGGCTGCTGGTAGGTATCTTAGTAAAGAATTTCTCATACTGACGTTGCTCATGGGAAGAAACAGCCATTAATTAAAGATCACGAATTAAAAATATATAGGAGTATAACTTAGCATAGCAAACAAAATTTCCTTAATAGAAGGAACATAAAGGAATTTAAAAATTATAATTATATCTTACATAGCTACATCATGCATACATGCACTCATACACATATACGCATACAAAGACGCACGTAATAAAACAAAAAATAAGTAAGTAACTAAATAAAACTAAAAAAAATATCTGTTTAATTATTATTTTGCATTTGTGCAAATAAATGATTATTCCGCTCCATCTCTTCCATTATGTCTATTTTTCCGTATCGTCTACGCAAGGTATTTTCTCCGTTTCTCTTCAAATCCTCCTAATTTCGTTAGTTTGCGAAAAACTACTTAATTTATTTTTTTGAGTAAGGATGTATTCAATGAAACTGCCTTGTTTTCACTTTCCTTTTCCTTAAAGGAAAGAAGTTTCTATCCGAAACATTCCACCATGCTTAATTAAGCGCGGAGTTCGAGAAAAAAAGACCTAGCGATTTACATTCTAGATAAATTTCAGATGTAATTTTGTAGTTGCTGGATCCTCCATTGAAATAATGTTGTTATTTAACTTCGCGCGGTTACATAAACAGTTTCCCCTTTGTCGAACTTTTTTTTATTATTTCATAATAACCAATTTTCCTCAACTTTCAGTTTTTGATCTTGACCTCAATTTTGTTGTCACACATCCTTTTCTTTAACGCACTTCGTTTCCCAAGAGGAAAGGAAAACATTTTGCTTTTTCTCTGCACTTTATCTTATTTTCCTTACCTCACGAACGTAATGTACAAGCTCTTTTAACTAAAATAAAAGCTTCCTACAAGCAGAGATCAAGTACTTCATTTTCTATTTTGTTAATAAGTCATCTTGACGTAGCCCACCAGTGGCCGACGTAATTCCTCTAAGCCTTCAGTTAACTGAAAGGAGTCCATGGTATTTTCGTAAGTGCTGAATTCTATAATTTTAATGCGAGGTAGTTTACCGTTCGAAAGCATTTATCTCAGGACGTCTAACTCCAAATTCAGACATCCTTCGAGTGGTTTACCGTAATAAATAATCTAATCTAATGATTGGAAATTTAAGTGGTTTGGGAGCATCATTTCGTTAAATAACGATTTTAACGAATAAAAACCTAAAGACTAGTAAATTAGTTCACTGCTTGGCTTTGAGGCAACGATTAAATGGAAATTCAGACGTCCAATGTCCGTATTTCATGATAGAAGATTCCTCTCGTTATTAGTTGTTCACCAAGACATCTACGGCCTGCAAAAAAAATAGACAGAGAAATTACCTTATTAAACTGGTTAGAATTTCCAGGCGTCATTTCCTAAACTAAATACCAAACCAATATGAGATAAATTTATGATTTATGTGGACTACTCAGCAGAGGTGTAGCTATAGAGTTTTATAGAATTTTCAGCTCCGGGCGACATTTGGAGGTTTCGCGCCCCCTCCTTTTTGCCAAAATGCAATCGGGAATATCAGTCTGACACCCCCGGAATGCTACGCCGGGGTATAGATGTGCTGCCTTGCCCCCTTTCACCGCAGCCACGCCTCTGTAACTTAACATCCGAGTGATAAAGTGTTCTTTGAAATCGGTCCACGATTTGGGCCCTGGATATCGTATTTAATTTTGATGTCGTATTTAACTTTTAAATTATAATTAACGTAATTTTGAGTAGTGTAGAAAGTTAAACATTGAGTTAAAAAAACTAGGTTACGTATGTTAAATAGCTCTCTTATTTTGAAGTATTATTTAGTAAAATCACATTTACTAAAGTAATGAAATCACATTTTTTAAAATAAGGTTTAAACACTGAGACTTTTCTCACGTACTCTTTCTTACCATAATCCATCTCACCCACTTTTGATCTTAAATTTACAGTTGCAATGATACTTTCGATAAAATAAGTGCATCAGAATTTTTATTTAGGACAATAAAGTTCTCATTTGGCAGTTAGCAATTATTTTTACTTGAAACACACACACACACACAAAAATACTTCGTGAAAATCTTTGAAATGCAAATTTTCTGAAAACAATTCCATGTTCTGCTCTGGAATAAATAATTTTCACATTTATGACTCCTTCTTTTGAAAACACAAGCTTATTGAATATTTAAGACCGAGCATTGGCAAAATGAAATAGATTACTGAAAGCTAGGCCTCATGCTCGATCCCTGCAAATTTAAGAAATAACATTGTTTTTAATAGGTACAAATTTAAAATTAAATAAAATAACCTGCTTGGATTTGCATAGCCATAAATTTTCAGCAAGAAGCTGCTGCATTCGTAACTTTTGTAATCACCTGATTAGAGGTGAATTTACAGAGCACAGACGATAAAAGCAGAAGTTCAATAATTCTCCTCCAGTTTCTAAACGAGGAATATACTCGTAGACATTCAGTGAGATTCATTCTGTATAGGTTGATGGATGGATGGAGGGCAGACAACCATTCTGTAATGAAAAGAACTAAATGGCCAATAGGAAACATTTAGGAGGTTTCATTCAAGGCAAAAATAACCAGAAAACTAAACGAAGAGCGAAAGTATGAGGAGTATGACGAATGTGCTCGATATTGCTCCTAGCATTGTATCGTGAGCTCATACAGCTCTCAAAAGGATAGGTACAATTATACGAACGATGGATGGCGGCGGTCCATGCTTCCCATCGATGCATCTAAGAAACAGCCTGAGGTTGATATCTTTAGCCTTACAAAGCAAGACACACCAAATCGGATAAACAAAATCTTTACAAGCAAGCTTCAAAGAGAAACAGAGTAGCAAATATTGCAGTTTACTGTGATGGGAAGACTTCATAAAGGTAGTCTGTATACCTGGTGCCCAATACACAGAGTCCCTTTAACAGAAGATCATTGGTGTCTCCTTTCACAATGATGTAGTAAACACAAGGATTGGATAAAATTGAGATGGGAGAAGGAACATTTTACTTATAAGAGTTTATTCAGTCACAGAAGAGATTCTAGATATCAGCTAATCTGATAAAAGGTTGGCACTCGATATCATCAGGCACTCGATATCATCAACAAGTATTACTGAAACAAATCAGTGCGGCAGTCGAGGTGTTGTCGCCTGAAGAAGCATTATGCTGTATAGACGTACAAAATTGCAGGCACTGAAAGCTGGCACTGTAAGGGAGTAAAACTACTGTTTTCAGGTAATCTTTCACCACTTGTATCTGTTTGAGCATAAATTTTCTTGTAGAGACGATTACACTACCTATCAAGCTATGCCTGATGCCAAGCTGCTGTATGATGAAGATATTGTTTGCATAGATTGACATGCTGTTTTTCCGGATCTAAAGGCTATTTAATACACGAGGGACGCAGTTTTATACTTACCAGAAAACTGTTCAATGAGTAAAAGGTTGTTGACTCAGAATGAGTAATGCTATCGCAAGAGTTTGTGGACAACATCATTTGAGATACGGACAAGCCATACAAAATATTGAGGTGATCCTGAGGACTACGTCTTATCTTTATTAATTTCTGACAGTTATTCATCTTTATTAAAGCAACTAATATAGTGTAACATTAAATAAAGAAAATAAATTTGAATAAAGTATCGTTATATGCTTTGTATTTGTTAGCGTTGTTACGTTTTTTTCTCATCGGTTCGTTAAAACCGATGCTTCTTTTGCATGAATTTTCCCATATCCAGATCGCTCCAGGTGAAAACCTGACTGTTTATAAGTTTCATGATAATGTAAATAAATAAAAGTTCTGTTTGTGTTATCTACTCGTCGCTTTCTAGCGTAGCGTGAATATGCATAATTTTTTTTTTTACAAAGCCCGTCCCAAAGATTCTTCGTTTCTCGCAGATAGCCTTGACATCCATTTAAACAAAGCAGCTCACTTTAAGATTTGTTTCAGTTTCTTAGTCATTTGTAAAACACACCTCAAGGTTAAGATATTATTGTGCGCAAAATATGGTGTTTAATCTAGCTAACATAAAGATAAACGCGATACTAAATGTGTGAGGCTGAAATCGTTTGCTTTCTCGGCTGTAAAGAATGTCTAACATTGCACACACAAAATGTACCTTTAAATCAATTCTGTTAGCCGTTAGAAAAGATGCAAAGAAAATACTCTCGTTTACAGCATTCAGTAGAAAGCAGATTCATTTTTTTAGCTGGACGTGAAAGATACTATATTGAGTGAGAATTAGATACTTTCATATCCAAAGTAAACGAAGCTGACAGACACTTTTTCAAATGCAGTTTATGCATGTATAGAATTCGTATCATACTTTAGACCTCAGGTTTAGTATCTTTGAGTTCTTCCAATTTTTATTAGCATTTATGCCAATAATGTAATTTTTATTTCCTTAGCTTATGGTAACTTATGCCAAAATCCTTGGTTATCTGTCCGTTATAAACATGGCCGACATCAGAGGCGATGTAAGCGCTGCGGCTGTACTCGTAGGCAAAATTTTTGGAATTTAGAGAAGGACCGAAAGGAAAAATTCAGAGATGGCAAAATATTTTGAATTTAGGGAAGGTACTAAATAGGCAGCAGAATTTAGGTGCGATGCAATTTTTAGAATTTAGGGAAACACAGGACAGCTGAATTTAGAACCCGTAGAGACTGAACCGAGCGGCAGAATATCTAGCTCCCGCCCTGGCTGTAAATCCATTTTTTTTTATTCTTAATCATCAAGCTAACACGCTTTATTTATTTGATTACGAAAAAGCACTCGAGAACTATCTGCATAAACAGAAGGATGCCTTCGTGAAGCATTTTTTAAGGGAAACTGACTCACATCTATGTCAAAAGCATTTTAATAGCATCAAAAGCATTTTAATAAAATGGGAGGATGAAGGAATAATAAAAGTCCCTTTGTCGTAGCTTATTATGTTTTTATTATAAAACAAACTCAAACCCTATAAAAAGAAAGAATCTGTATGTCTGTAATTCAAAGTACTTATGAACAAATATTTTGACAAATTTTATAATCATCTTGGCTCCATCTTCTAATTCTTAGTAATTTATAAATCAAATTCGTTTACCGGCAAGATAAAGTCTAAGAAAATGCAGTTATTTAATAAAACCACTTCACTGTAATTATGTAGCTTAAAAAAATTGTTGCACCGTAGCACTTTTTTTGTTTCTAATGAAATTTGAGTCTATAAACTTAAAAGCCAAAATAATTAATACATAAATATTTTGGCTGTAGTAGCATTAATAACTCTTGTGTATACAAAATGCGAATGCGACAGTTTTCTGAAACAGGAAAAGAAAATAATAATAATAATTTTTATCTCACTTAAAACACTTCTAGAGACAAAAGCATGTTTTTCCACCTGCATGGTTGTTTTCTCATCTGACTGAGAAAGTACAATAAATACTATTTGCCACAAGCATAGAAAAGAATCACACGTACTATTACGTACAATTAAACATAGGTCAAACAAAAGTCCAAGTTCATCATAAAAAGATAACAAATCTGACAGTAACAGCAAACTTCACTATGCCGAAACTATGGCCGAAGTATGCATATAAGAAAATTCTGAAATTATTTCAGATTCAAAAGGTCCGTAGACAAACCAGGTTTGGCTCTTCCTGATGCTGACTTCACTTACTCGCAGAAATGGAAGAAAGGAACCACTTTTATGGTTGCTTTTGAGCAGAGTATGAGTCAGTGACGTTACACAAGAGCAAATCTTATAGTTTAGTAACCTTGGGCATACCCATCATTCTTTTGGGGAAATCTCACTCTGGAAAATAAGCTTGTTGTTTTAAGATAAGAAGTTCTGATTAGAGCAGAAAATAGAGACTAAGAGAATATTGCTGCAGATTAAAGAAAATTTCGTTAGCTTACAGTTTAAAGATTGATACCATCATTACTCTTTCGAATTCTTTCCAGTGAATCTCTTGAAACTTTTTCTTTTCCCAAAATTTGCCATTTAGATATAAACAAGTACTTTTTAATTGCGCAGAAAACGTCTTAAGAGGCGTTTTTTTCGATCCTAAAACGTTTGGTTTAATACTAACATATCCGGAAACTTCTACATAAACTTTACATATGATTAGTCAAACCTTTATGTACGATTAGCAAATTCATTACTACTTTAAAACTTTTACTATCATGGAATTCTTGACGAAATATTTCAGTCTTAGGAAATCCCTTCAAATTCATCATCACTTCTGGAGGAATCTTGCTGTTTTACAAGAAATTGCTAAATTGTTGGACGGCAGCATTGGCTCTCAACTGCGGCACCCGTAACCTCTAGTGACATGCGAGAATCTTGCGGAGATACACTAGTAATTGTGAAAAAAAAATATTTCAAACTATTCTTTGCATAAAATTTTGAAGAACTTTGTTTCACCTTTTCTTTTTAATATTAAAATAAAAAATACGTAAATCAAAATTCTAACTTTAATCGAGTAATTTTTTTAAACTTTTTTGAATAGTCCCTTAACTCAGCTTTTTAATTTGTTTATTTCTCTTTCCCATCCTAAAAATAACAACTGCTTATAGTAAATCACTCTAAAATGTATTATTCCAAAATTAATCTTTCTCTCACGGTACTTACGTAATGCTAATGACACAGGCACTTGCATAATGTCTTTATTAATAATTACTTCAAATTTGGGAATAGAAACTTAAAATTAACGAATCACAATAAAGCTTAATAAAACTAAATATACTACTATATATGTATTTACAACTATATATATATATATTTGTGTGTGCGTGTGTGAATGTAAGATAAAAAAATAAGTAAAAAAAAGTACTAACTCTCTAATTTTCAACAGCCCCTTAACTCTCCACTTTAATCTGATTATCTTCCCCTTTCTGTATTAAAAATATTAGCAGGTTAGGTTAGTTAAATAAGGTAAAACACACAAGGGCTATCTGCTTAGGGAAAAGGATGCTTTCGTGGAGGACTTTCTACGGGATATTGGCTCGTATCCACGTTACGCATAAAGAAAACCCACACCAGCCACCCACCTTCGGGGTTCGAACCATGAAAATACCCAGCCAGCCCGTTCACCGGGATACGAACCCGGCTCAAGCTGCCCGTTTTCAGTGGTCTTAAAAACTGAGCAGTGGTAATTCAGACTTCAGAGTAGTGGTAGTAGATGGGCTATCATCGTCAGGCGCAGTAGCAGCAATTACAGAAGAAAATAGCTAGTCCTGATTCCAAGAATTCTGCAAGACTCACTTCCATTTAGCGAAGTCAAGCAAAAGTTTTTTAAATGCATAATTTTATTAGCATTTCTTAAAGCATATTTTTTTATTGTGATTCAGTAAAGAGATCTTTTCTTAGTGTCTATCCGTTAATTTTATTTTAAATTTTATTTATATACTTATTTATATATCTTTACTTATATTTGTATTTATATTAAAATAAATAATATTTTACGAAGTAGGAGAAGTTTATGAAATTAGAAGGCTTTCTATTTCGTCGTTGAAGCAAAAGTAGTTAATAGAAAAACGGGGGGGGGGAGAACAAAACCTAAAGAGAAAAATATTAAATATTTTCGACCTTCTACTCTCTGCTTTACCTTTAATATAATTTTTAGAAATATTTCAATTTAATATGTTCACCATAATCCAGTTCATCTGAAGCACAGGAAATATTTTGCATTATAAAACTGTTAAATTTATCAATCCTGCCTGATGTTAGATATTCTGAAACGAAGTTACATTACGTATCAGAGAGTTATATATTTACAGCCAATATTATAATGAGCATGAAATGAACTACAAGATTTCCTACTTATAATGATTACTTTTACTACATTTGTGAGGAATGAATTATGGATGTAAACAGAGCCGCGCCTTCATACTTCACCTAAAGTAAAGAAGTAAATACGCGCTCCTACGTACAATCGAATTAATAAAATCGCGATTTTATATATCCAGAAAAATAATGTATGGAATGGTTTAAAATTTTGAAATGAAATGCTAAACAAATTTGTTTTTTGATAAATAGAAAATAATATTCAATTTATATAAATAATAATACAATTAATAAAAAAAAGATTTCATTCACTTTTCAAGCATTATTAACCCGCAATTAATTTTTGAGGGCTTGTAATGAAGCAAATTGTCAGTATTTTTTTTTTAAATCTTCTTGATTACATAATTCATGTTTTGTAGAGAGCGTAGTCTTATCTGAAAGTTTTCTTGACGAGCATCTTTTGATTTTGCGTGATGTTTATTATTTTAAGTTTGCTGAAACCTCTTTCTATCTAGCAACAGAAACTGACAAATTTAAAAATATTTTAACGCAGTTCATCGCATTCGGATACGATTGAATTAAACTGTATTAATGAATGTTTTTAAAAGATGTAATTTTGGTTTAGTATCCAAAATTACTAAGACAGCATAGTTTTCAGAATTAGATATTTCTGATGAAATTTCTACAGCATTTGGATATTTCAGTGCTAAGTAATAGCCTGCTTCTCTTAAAATACCTAATCCAGCGGCATTAACTATTTTCGCAAGTTAAATGCTAGAAAGATACTTCGTTTAATTTTTCTTTTCTCTGTTTTATTTGTAACGTTAAAACATCTATCATTTCTTTAATTTCAACTGTGAAAAGGCAATTTCCTGAGAAATTAGTTCTTTAATCAATTGAAGTTTATATATTACAACCTTTCTTCTCCATTTTAAATCGTATTGATATAATCAGCTTAGAGCTAAATATTCGTATTTCTCAAGATTATTTTCTCTCGTTTTTAGGGAAGAAAGAGATTATTTTTCTATTATGTTTGTTTGTTTTATTAAATGTAACAAGCTATTCGACCACTGTTGGCCTAACTGGAAAGATGCTTTCGTGAAAGACTTCCTCAGAGGAATTTGTTCGTGATTACGGTATATGTGGTGAGAACCACAAAAGCACTCATGCAGCGAACCATTAACCGGGATTCGAACCAATGTCATTTAAGTCCATTAAGCGCACGTCTGCCAGCGGTCAAGTGGTAAAACCACTGAGCACTCGTAATTTAACCTGGGTTCAAATCCCATCAAGTAGGATAACTTCACAGAAGTTTCAATAATTTTTCTGTTCTTGTAACATGAACAGAAGCCTTTAGGTAGATAACTCTGAAGTCATTTGCCGTAACATAAATAATCACAAGTTTTTGTTAACATTATGTTCATTTATAGTTTATGAATATAAAGTTTATTTATCTTGAATTTTTGCAGATAATATACAAAATTTTAAATTAATTTGCTTCAGAGCTTATTAGTTTCAGTGTGTTGCAATGATTTACCAATTTGTATTTTATATGAATTTGTTATAGTTATATGAATATTAAATAGTAACAATGAACCGAAAATTATGTTAAGTACCTGCTAATCATTTTTTGCCTTACTTTAAATACTGAACAGCTTTAAATTGTTAATATTTTAATTTGTGTTTGGTTAATTGACTGAGGAAACGTAAGCAAATATTATCTGCATAAGGGAAGGGACGTTATCTTGCCGTGGAAGACTTTCTAGGAGAAACTCTGATATTTACATTATGTTTGGAAAAGCACGAAAATACGTATTCTAGAGGATTTTTAACTGGTTGTAACTACCAGTGCTTAGTGATATTATCCACTCTACCACGATTTTGTTTCGTACACGACTGCATTTTCTTTGTTTTTCTTCACAAGACGTAAGAAATCGCATGTGTGTAAAACAAATCCACACTTACTCCTATCTGGGAAAAATAATATACTGGAACCACCTAGAGTGAAATTACATTCTAATAAACATTTCGTACTACAGTATGAACTGTAAATAAACATGACCTCCCTAAATGAAAGTGTGCAGAAAATTCTTAACTGGATCACGGCAAGTAATGAATATTCGAAAGTATTTTAGGCCATGTGTACATAGAGAACAATTGGCCAAACAGTACAGAATTAATTTCAAAACTTAGTTTTTCTCCCCAAAATAAAGAAAAATTGCTAACATTCAGAACGGTTTACATTTGTTACATGCACTTGAACAGTTTATGCAAGTTGGAATAGTGTAAAGCAAAATGTGAGAAGTGGTGTTTGCTCATTAATTGCTATTTCTTTTAACTAATGCCTTCCTTTCATAAATCTTTTAGATATGAAGAAACGCTCGAAGAAACTTCTTGTATGAAATGTTTATGAGGCTCTTTTTTGCCTTCTTTAACAGATAATATGCTGAACCTAGTTTCATAACCAAGCTTTCCGTGCACCGGAAGAAATTAGCCAAATATTTGTTTTACTTCGTTTCTGCGAAGTTAAAGAAGGTCAATTTTATTTTACTTTTTCTGCCAAAGTTCAAGACCAGATGAGTCACAATACTGCTTGCGAATATTTTAAAAAGTCTAACTTTTAAGATGAATATTGTAACTAAATTGCAGATAGTGATCTTTCAAACCAAGATGCATAAAAAATTGCGTTAGTAGTTTGTCTGAGTGTTCAATGGCGAATGTGCTTCTAATTCAAACGAATTGGCGGTGCAAGAAAAAATTTAGAAGCTAAATACGGTTTCAGTACATTAGTTAGTAAATCATTCGTGGAAGACAAATTGAAAGACCCATGTTCATGTCGTAGTTGAAACAGAGATCTTAATAGTAATAAAAAAAACTGAAACAGGAGTGCTGAGATTTTTAACTGCTGTTGTTATCATTGTTGCATATACCTCGTCCGGTAGTACTAGCAGGAAATGTAAGGGCAGATGTTACTTCTGTGTAAGGGCTACCACGTGTGAAAGTTTTGGTTAATTTGATTACTGCAAAACGCGTGAAGCCTATCTGCCTAAGAGAAAGGATGCATTTGTGGAGGACCTTTCTGAGGAGAGCTCGCTCATATCCATGAACATATGAGAAAAACAATGAAAATGTCCATGCGACTAGCGGGTTCACCGGGATCTGAGCCCCGGTCGGACTACCATTGTTTAATTACTTTCACTCTCTTTCACTTTCGGCCGTCTGTGAGCCTGATGTATGAATGGAAATATAAAATGTAACCAGTTTTCATTAATTGGTTTGTAGAACAACCATGGGCAATGAATTGCTACCTAAGAGACCCCGAATTCCAAGAATTTATAAGGTTAGGTTTGGTTGTTTGAATATGGCAAAGTTCACAAGAGGTATATGTCTTCGTGAAAGAATTTCTAAGGGAAACTAACTGGCATTCCTATTACGCATGAGAAAACCTCGAAGACCAACCGAGAAAGAAAGGCATTTGTCAGTGTTTGAACGCCGGTCCAACTACCATTATAAGGCCGAGAAGTTATAAAAGTAAAGATTTAGAGTTACATGTAGTTATCTTGACAGTTAAATAATTCAATTTCATACATCAATTTGCTTATACCGGTACGTCTGACAATCACATTCATGATAGGTTTTACTCAAACTGATTAAAATTTGGGGTATTTCTCTATTCTTCCTTTCCCGTTTCGGTTATAGGCGAAAACATTGTGGCAAAAACATTGCGGACGAAAACGTCGCGGAGTGAACAACGCAAGACAAAAGCATCGTCATACAAAGCATCGGAGGAGAAAAGAAAGCAAGGAGGAAATATCAGAGATCTAAAACATCGTAGTATGAAACATCGTCGTCAAAAATAAGGCAGTTCAAAAAGGTCACAGTTTTAAAACATTGTTGTAGAAACTACCGAAGTAAAAAAAATAAATCATTGCATGACGATAGCATTGCAGACATGTTTTTTCAATGTCTGAAAGCTGTAAATGTATATTCGCTTAATGATTTGTGACAGCCAGAAGGAATGAGGAGTATTTTTACCTACATATTTCATATTTTTGAATTAACTAATAAATTTTTGCTAAAAATGTAAGAAGGAAACTTAAGATTTCAAAAACTGAAATAAATAGAAAATTAATGCTATGCATAACACTTCATAGAATTTTAAACTTATGTACCTAGCAAATAAAAGTCATTATTTAATTAATCTTTTTTATAAAGATGCACTGCCGTTTTATATGAAAATATACTCTAAAAGAGAATGTCAGTTAAACAAATTGAAAGAAAATTATTTTACAATTTGGTAATTAATTAAACAATTTTAATATAGGTAACCTCGTGCAGTTACTCATCCTTCTTTTTCTAATCTTTTTTAGACTATATTTTTATGCGAAAAACTATGATACAGCTTTATGAAAAAGATTAAATGAATAATGACCTTTAACATTTAACTACATAAATTTAAAATTCTATTAACCATTATGCGTAGCATTAATTTTCTACTTGTTTTCAGCTCTTAAATGTTTAAGATTTCTTCTTGCTTTTAGCAAAAATTTATTAGTTTTGTCAAAAATATATAGGCAAAAATATCCCTCATTCCTTCTAGCGCTCACAAAGCATAATGAATATACATTTACAACTTTTAGAGCCTAAAAAAAAACATGTCTGCGGTGTCATAGTCATGCGATGATTTGTAGGTGCTTTATTTTTTACTTCAATATTTTCTAAGCTGATGTTTTGAACCTGAAATGATTTGAACTTTACCATGGAGGTTAAGGTTATTGATGATGAATCGATGAAACCTTACTGAAGGAAGACTGAAACTTCTCCCATTTTCAAAAAGTTTGCCTTATTTATTGAGATAAGTAACTTCATATGATAAATGCCCGTTGGTTTGTTTAACAATCTGATCAATACATCAATTGCTGTAAAGTAATTTTAGAACAATGCACAGTAGTGAAATGCAATTCTATTTTCAGTCACATGTAATTATTCTAAAAGTTCATTAATTTGCATACTATTCTCATGCATGTCTGTTTAAAATGTGATCAGAGTTTAACGAAACCCAAATTTATTGAAACCGAAGGTGGTGGTCATCTAGTGCTAATTTCAAAGGCAGCGAGATCATAAATACTAAAAAGAAATTTATAAAAATCAGAATAGCAACTGGATTTGTCGGAAAAGTACACTGCAATGGGGCTTTGCTAACAGATTCTAAAGCCTGCAAAGAAAAAAAGAAAAAACAAAAGGACCTACATTCCTAACATAGCTAAGATGAAGGTAAAGAAATATAGCGGTACCTTGGTATACGTCCGCTTTGAAATACGTCCAATTTGGCATACGTCTTGTTTGGATGCGAAAATTTTTGTTTGGTATATAACATTTGCCTGGAATACGACTCGAGTATGATGGGTCACAACATATCTACATTCCTAACATAGCCAAAAATAAAGAAATGTAGCTGTACCTCGGTATACGTTAGCTTTGAAATACGTCCAGGCATACATCTTGTTTTTTTTTTTTTTTTTTTTTTTATGCAAAATTTGCTTGGAATAAAAAATCGCGTATGTAAAGTCACTACTGTGCGAGCTATATCTGTTTACCTCTTTCGAGACAATGCTATGACTGCCATGAGCGTCAGTACGCCTGTTACTGCTATTCAGTAAACAACCCGCACTATAAATTTCAAGAGATTTTTTTTTCTCGCGTAAATGTTCCGTAAATTCATTAACAATGAGTTTTAAGAACGTTGACGAGAAGAGTAAAACAACGAAGAAGTTTTAGGATCACCACGAAGGTGGAAAAGGAAACTGATGAAAAGTATCAAGTTGGCATGCGTATTTGGGACTTAGCTGTTAGATACTGTATGCCAAGTATGATGATGTCTACAATTGTGGAAAACAATGACGTTTTTGAATCGGCTAACGTTGCGAAATGGGTGAAATCGATTATCAAACAAAGATCAGAGATGTTAGAGCATGTGGAAAAATTGCTTTTGATCTAGATAGCGGAAAAATATTTCTGTACAGTATGATGTGCAGTCCTTCATATATGTGCAATATGTATTTCTCACATTGCATTTGTATTTCAGAACTAAACTGTGTTATAATAATAGGATTTTTTTATAAGAACGGATTAATTATTTTCCCTTTATTTCTTTTCATTTGGTGTACCTCCAAGGATCTGGAACAGATTGACGTATACCGGAGTACCACTATGCACACACACACACACACCACACACACAAAAAGATTCCTGACGTACTTACTCCAATTCAGCAAATTTTTAATGATACCATATCATCAGCTGGAGATTTAGGATTAGTTTTCGTTACAGAAATTCCTAAAACTAAGTTCTAATTATGTTCTTGTCTTTTGCAAACTTAAATGCACGCAGGAAGAAATAGTAAAATCTAGCATATGCATTTGCAATCATATAAAGTATACTTTTGTTCGTGACAGAGCATGGTGATAAATTTACATCATGTTAAACATTGTTTTTCAAGATTACAAATGATAACTACACGTATAAATAGACGTTTAATAAAATTTTATAATAATATAAGTATCTATTTATAATTACACAAGTCGTAAAATTCAGACTTCTACGTGTTAAAATTCTAAGCACATTTAATATTACTTAAATTCATCATTCATATATGGTATTACTTTGTATGATAAGAGAAAAAATTATTGTTAGTTAAAATTATATAAAATTATAATTTTTTAATAATTTTTATGCGTATGTTGTATATTTGTTAAATGCGCATGCTCTTATATCAGTTATATACAATGAAAAATCTGATGCGGACACCACATGACTTCCTTGTACGGCCTATTAATTTATGCACACTTTTTTGCTGCAATTCATTTGAATTTATTTCTTCGAATTATTCGACATACTTAACCAATCTAAAAAGCAATTTGAAAATGACATAAATAATTTCAAAGTTCGGAATTAAATATCCGGTCAGTTTTTAATTTCTTATAATTTTATTCTTTCATAACAAGTATAAAACTTTTCCGAATATAAGAACTGGGAGACCGCATTAAAAGTTAGATTTTGTTATTTGTCGAAAATTAATATTTTGTTTAAATTTGGCGTTGCCAAAACATGAATATTTTCGTTAATTATAAAACTGAAACACTTCTGAAATTGGAAGTATACGACTACGACCAACGACTGCGAAAATAAAGGCTGGGTAAGGACTTCCAAGACAGGTAAGAGGTGGGTATATGTATAAACACACATATATGTAATAATAAAAAAAAAGTTGCTGTTTCTTAAAAGTATAGTATTGGTTTATGAAAATGATATTAAAAATTCGAACTGTAATACTTTAGTGAGGTTAGTGAAGAAGATTTAATTATTTTTCTGGAAGGTTGTTAACATTAATGTATTTTAAAATTTGTGTTGAAAATTTTGAATAAGAATTTTATAATTATTCTAAAAATGAAGTGGATACAAAAATAAGGGAAATTAGTACAGATAAGTAATATGAAATTATGGTTAATGCATGTTAAAAATTTATGGGTGGCTGTAAAGTATAAAGTATGTTGAGAGAGTTTTGGTTCCCAAACAGAGGCCTATTATTACCTCTGTATAGTTGTTCCTTTTGTTCGTGACAGAGCATGGTGATAAATTACATACACTCACGTTTCATACACTCACGTTTGTGAAAATTACAACACCATGAAGGACTTACGCGAGTGAGCTGAAATTTTCAGGAAATGCAAAGTAGCGCATGATATGCAAATGATTAGAATTGCAAATCCGTAGCGCATGCGTATGCTGAGCAGCGCCCTCTGAACGGCTGATAGATCCGAATAAATAGACGGCTGTAGCGAGGCGTGTATGGTTATCGGTGGTTATCTGCTAGTGGTAAACGTTAACTCAATCTGTACTTATGCCTAACCCCCGGGGGTTGACTCAGGAGAATCCCTGGGAAGTACTGGCTAGGATCTGTACTTAGACAGTCTCAACCACGGGGGTAAAATATCAGGTACTATTGTACCTTATTCTTCACAGGACTAGAACCCGGGTATTGTACCTAGGATGGGATCAGGCTCGACAGGGACCGTACTGGTACTGGCTTGTCCGCTCCCTTGGCTGTGGTGGAGCTGATATGAAAAACCAGGAGGAGGGCGTGGGACCATGCCCGTATAACCACAAAGGTAAAGTTAGGGCGTCCCCGTCTCTCCGTAACGAGTGTACTTATGCCTCGTCGACGAAAGAGAGCGAGATTTGAACAACTTACAGAGTTTGAACGAGGGAGAATCATCGGCCTTCGTGAAGCTGGATTGTCGTATCGTGCAGTAGCCTCTCGTGTGCAGCGTAACAGCAGCACAGTGATGCGCGTTTGGAAGCAGTGGACGGACGAGTGTCGGACAACTCGGAAATCCGGGAGTGGACCCCGAAATGTGACGTCAGCTCGCGATGATAGACACCTGGTCCGCATGGCGCGGACGGACCGTACAGCTTCCTCTAGACAATTGGCAGCACTGTGGTCAATAGCTACAGGTGTTTCATTGTGTGCTTCATCAATTCGTAGACGTCTG
>KK122167.1:473694-501946 GCA_000611955.2 Stegodyphus mimosarum
TGGTTCCGAAACAGAGGCCTATTATTACCTCTGTACAGTTGTTCCTTTTACCCTCTTCATATAAGATAATGTTGAAGGCTCTCATTTCATGACTGAGTGTAATTTTTTTTATATTATTATTATACTTTTTTTTTATTATGGAATGTAGTAGTGCAGTTCTCAAAGGCCAGTTACCTTATGTAAGGAACGGAGGCTTTTTCAAGTAACTGCCTAGGCACCCTGAGCCACCAGTGCAAAACACACTGGTTAGCTCAAGAGGCTAGCCCTAATGATGGATATGTTTGTTTAGAAGTATTGCGAGGCCTTTCAGTTTGTTAAATTCAGAAATTGCAAATGAAAGACAATATTGGTAAAACCATAATTTTAGCAATACTATTATCAAATTTATGATGTTAAAATATAAGTTATAAGAATGAAAATTAGATGTGTTCTGAAAATTTTGAAATTTATTTTGATTATTCAAAATCAGTAACATGTGTGCAAAGGTTTTTCAACTGTGATATATTGTGTTCAAAGCTTTACAAAGACTTCTCTGAAGAAATTTAATTATATGGACTGCAAATTACAAAAACGTTTGGACTGAATTTTTAAAGGACTCTAAAATATTATTTAAACAATTATATAAGTTAATATTTTGCAATTATATAAGTAATTAGTTTGGTCAAAATTTCAGGATTTGTATTTTTTGGTCAAAATTTCAAAATTGGTATTTTTTCAAATTATTTCTCTTCATTTGCTTTAACGCTTTTCCTTTAAAAAGGCTTCTTTGTCGCTACGCCTTTCTTCCTTTGACGGAGGGGAATATGTAAGAAAAATTAAGAATATGTCTAAGATTAAATTTTAAATTAACAACGTAAATTTCCCTTCTCAATTCTAAAAATAGTAACCTCTCTCTGCACTGCGTCATTTCTAGATCAATCCCTGTCATATGACTCTTACATAATTCTGATGATGTAAATGGAACTAAAAGTCAAGTAACCAATAATAATTTTACAGAAGTATTAACTATCCAATCAAAATGCATTGTAAACCAAAACTAACTCAGTCTGAATTGGGATTTCACCCTGAACGTAACGCACTTACTCTCTACGCTTCGGCCTAGTTGGACTGCTGTCTGCTGCTTTCTTCTTTCTTACTGAAAATTTATCTAAAATGTGAGCTATTTTGGAATAGGCACATATTATGTGCCAAGTTGATTGTGGCCACAACAAGCGGAAATAAAAAATGAAGATTTAATATGCCTTCGCCTCCGATTTCCTATTCGTTATGGATCAACACTTCTACGACGTTAAAATTCCTGCTCGTCATTTACTTCAGACTTTTTTTTTATTATTACATATATATACATAAAAGTTTGTTTCCGCCGAATGCAATAAAAAAGGGATGTACACAACTAGATGGTTTAGCAGTCCTATATAAAAATTTTAATGTTCTACGACTTGGAGTTTTTGATTTATGCGAGATACGTACATACGTACGTACAGACGTCATGAAAAGTCCCTTTTAAATCCATTTTAAGTCAGTTTCACAATCCGCTTTGGAAAAAGGAGGCCTTTATTCTGTCCGTACGTACAGACGTCAAGCAAAAAAATAAATAAATAAAAGCTGATTGTGGAAGAAAAATGTCAGTTATATTGCTCTTAAATCTCTCAGAATAAGCAATAATTTTTAATTAGCCTTAAATTAAATTAATTGCATTTTTATAAAATAATTAGTCTGAACCCTCTACTGGTGACCTAAGACGACACTTCTGAAGAGATCGGTATTTCTCAGAAATATAAGCATTGGTACTGAATATCACCTTTCTAAGACTACCACATTCAACCAAGCTTCATAATCCTCCAGAACCGTCGATGATTGTGGTTAAAGCACTCACTGCACTTTTAATAAAACACGTACATCAATCTTAGTTATACATTTGTTATACTTAATTTTCTTCCAGAGCAGTGGAATCAAAGTTCCATTGCTTAAAAAGTAACTGAAACTAAAAAATATGCATTATATAATAAAATCGTAACTAGATTCAGATATGCGTATTTTGAATATGTCTGCAATTCATTATTCTCATTGGAATCAATTGTCTAAAAGAAATATTTAATAAATATTCGAAATGGAAAGATAAACTATGTCATATTAGCAACGACTACCTCGTTTAAATCGTTTTAATTGACGACAGCAGGTGTTCGCTGTATCACAGTGGTTTCCAAAGAGGGCTGCGAGATAATATTTTTCCTTTTTGTTTTAAATCACTTAAATAATTGTTTAAAAATTATACCCTAGACATTCGTGAGCATGCTAGACATATTTCCCGAGCATACGGCAATACCAGTTTTATTGTTAACAAGTATTAGTAACGTCAGTGTGTGACGTTTATGTGAAGTACGTGAAATTGTGGATCATTTGAAAATATTATCAAAGTCGTTTGATATGTATTTTAAAGGAGGAGAACTGAAAACTTCGGAAATGTGTTTTATAAACCCATAGTTTTTCAATCTGGATAACATATCGGATAATGAAGAACTCAAGGAAGATGTTTTAGAACTATGCACAAATCGTGTTCTTGAAATGCAGTTTGAAAGAAATTCTTCGGAATAATATTGTTGTTTGGCGATGAATACGTTCTCCAAAAAATATTAGTTACAAAGCACTAACTGTTTTCATCCCATTTACGACAACATACTTATGAGAGTCTGGATTTAGTATTGTCACTCGAGACAAAATCTATAAATCGCTTGGATGCACAAGCTGGTATGCTAATTGATATTAGCAACAAACTGCCACGATTTGAAAAACTCTTATTCAGCAAACAGGAACAAAAACGTCATTAATTTTTTTTGAAAGATTTATGAAAATGTTCATGTTTGTAATATTCTCGTATTTCCATGCTTCATTTTTGTTTATTATTAAAATTTGATGTACGATTTTTTTAGAAACTGTTTTAGGTGGTGCAAAAACGTGTTAAAAATCTTAAAGGCTGCGGGACATGAAAAAGGATGGGAACCCGTGCTACATCGAAATAATACAGCTGCAGATTCTGCCTGCAGTGTGTGCAGTATATGGGTTTTCGAGGAGCGGATGAAACGGGGAAAAGAGAATCGGTGGACTACGGCAGCGGACGAATCGGAACTATTTTGAGCAGAGGATGAATCATGAAAGACGTACGGTATTAAACCAAACATTTGTTACACCTGTTGAGTTTTTTTATTTTTATTTTTATTAGAACTGAATTTATTTCCGCTTAAGGAAGAAATTGTGTGAATAATATATGTAACGAAAGGAGCTTGTGAGCTCAAAAATATGCCACTGCAGCCAACCTTTTGAGGACGTCACAGCATTTCCATGCAGTTAATGCACGGGATGTTGTGGATGGCTTTAACGCTTGTGTGCTTGCACGTTCCACTTTCACTCTTAGTTCAAGTTGAAGGCTAGTGGATCATCCCTAACTCTCTCCCGGCCACGCTCTGAGAAGCACGGGACCTGTTCCAGCGGCCTGTTCCGTAACTTGGTGCTGTGTCAGTGGCCAACAAACCCGGCGCAGGCCATTCATGCACAACCTTCGCTATGGCGGCCTTAAACTTTCTTGTTTTACCACTTTGCGCATGCTCCTACATAGGGGGTTCCAGAGTTTTACATTTATCGCACTTGGCTGTTTTCAAATATTCTGGCACAAAATTTAGAAGGTCGAATTTCGTAATAGTTGTTGTTAGGTGCGTTTCCGCACAAAGCAACCGACCTATGTTTATTTTGATTCTCTGTCTCTAGATTTTAAATTCAAAAGGAATCGTTTTACCTACAGAAACCACGAAGAAAACATATTAGAATAATTTACTTGGTAGCGAAGATCGAGAAAACAATTTCATAATGGAGTGAAAATTAAATTTTGGCAAAGGGCTATCTCCGTAATCTCCATTCTAGAGTTTTGATTGACAGCATCCCAGGGAATGTAATTTGGAGGTCTTTTCTTTCCTTTTCCTCCCATCAACCTCTCGAAAAGCCTTTCATAGCGACAGATTTTAAGCTCCAAGAAAATAATCTATAAAGACTACTATTATAACCGTCCATGGCGTTGTTCAAGATTCGAATTTAAAGTAATGGGAAATCAGACTTCGCAACAATCATACCGTTTCGGTCGATTAATTTCATTGACATCTAAGCTAAATATTCGATACCTTAAAATCGCACTTACTAATCTTTTCTCAACTACCTTTTCACGGCAGGAAGAGTTAAAGTTCCAAAACGTTTGTGTGGTATACAAAATTCTGCCTTCAGTATGTACCGTATATGCCTAGTCTTGTAGTATTTTAAACATTATAATTTTAATTTAATATAATGAACTCACTTGGCTAGAGATTCAATAGGTTCATATGTGCTCCATTGTATACAGTAGTTTATACGTTTCCAAATGTTTTGGTTCATCATTTCTAGTACTTCAGATGTAATTGAACTAAACACCTCCTGTGAGTATATGTATATTGCATTTCTTAATACTCTCTCTCGAGATCCTATCAAAAATCCTGTTTCGAAAGTTACATGATGCGGCGTCTTGCCATATAAAATTTTATTTTTTAACTCTGTAGTTTTGAAACATTATTTGTAGACAAGAACAATTTATGTAAGGACAATAAGGTACAAGGATAATTCATACTGTTGTGTAAGGATTTTCCAGGTACATTGTAGTATAAAAATACAACAGTAAATTTCTCTTGTCTGAGAAATTTTCCCTTTCTATTGGAGTATCTTTTTTCCGTCTGAGGAGAAAATATACGGCGCCCACTCTTTAAGACATTGAATACAAATTTCTCTTACATAGTCGCGTTTTGTTTTATTAACACCATAACCTTTACGTTTTAAATGAAGAGTCTTGTTTAATATATTCATTAACGTGTATGTATAGTTTTTAAAAAATTAGGTTTCAATTAATAGAATGCCAGCAGAATGCATTTAATAAACAGGCCATTAAGTTATATATCCTTTTTTATTTCCTAACTGCACAAAAAGTTAACAGTAACGAAAGGTTTATAAAGAAAAATTTCCTTCAAGCTAAGGATGCACAGTATTCAGTCACCCCGTCGAATGTAAGCCCCTTCTTACCGTTTAAGATGAATTTTAAGAAATGAAAATGTAGCTGAATATTTTTTTGTCTTGCTATAATTCTGAGAAAGAAATCTTACTTCCCGCCACCCCTTCCTCTAGAATTTTCCAGAAATAACATTAGCATTAGCTGCGATCCGAAGATATTGTTAGTGATACATTGTAATCTTTGTTTTCAGGCATGCCGGTAATCGACATAGTGAATGCAGGCCTAAATTAAATGTCTCGAGTAGACGTGGCTATTATGATTAGGAGTAATTATGCAGTTTATACGCGCTTTAAAATACCTTAGTGATTTGTTTAGCAGTTAAATAGTGTGATTGTTCTATGTAGTATGTTAATCAAACTTCTTCACCTGTTTATACCCTACCAAATTTTAGAACAAAAATATAGGAATAAATCTTATTTTCGAGTAAATAAAGTATCTATAAATTCATTTTTCAGTCCCGCAAAATATGGGATATGTGTGAAGAATACAAAGAATAGCTTCTAACACGAAAAGAAAATTCTGAGAAATTTATAAAAGTGTTGAACTAAAATATTCAGTTTTCTCACGATAAATGATTCCTCGGGAAAGTAATAGAAAATGAAACTTAATTATCACCACTTTAGTAATAATTATCTTTTGTTAAGTTAACGAAATGTTTCTTTCTTTTGAGATTAACACTTCGAGAGACTCTGAGAATGACACTTCGCAGTTTTTTCGATAAGCATCGTGATGAGGCAATACCTATATTTTGCTACCTTTATCATTTTTAGAAATTAAACGCATTATAGAACATCGTTTATCCAAACTGAGAAGATCAGATAATCAATCCATCGGATATTGTATTTGTTCAGCTAATAGATTTTCATATTTAAGTAAAGGATTATTTAACTTGAATATTACGTTATTTATTTTAAATAAACAAACTTTTTCAAATATTAAAAATTTTATTTCGCCATTAATTTATAACTAATACATAGATTAATAATCTGTCAGCTGCCGAATGTCAGCTGCCATTAAAAATGTTGAATACAGATGGTTTGACTCAGGTTCCTCCAAAATAGGGCTGGCTGCAGGTGAATTCTTGTGCTGTCCTCTTATGTAATGTGAATATGAGACAGTTTGCATTAAAAAGCCCTCAACGAAGGATTCTCTCCATTTAAGCAGATAGCCATTGCATGCTTTACTGTAATCTATATAACTCAGTCCATATAATAAATAAATGTAGTTGTTGATTTTCCCGCTTTAGTTTTTCAACACGCATCTTGCTGCCTCACATTTTTATACGACTGACAATTATTAGTTTACATTAATTGAAAGCGTCTTTCATATTTCCATAAGTATAATAAACTCATAAAACTTTTTGTCCGGGCTCAAAGACTGAAAGCAAAACAAAGCAGAAAAAGGAAACTAGTTTAGAGTTAGAAAAATGCAGAGGCAAAAGCGTACGCGAATACAGGAAAAACACCCCTGTCTGTATATACCCTTCCATTTCACATAATTCATTCAGTCTCTTATTTAGTGTTCGATAAATCGTGACACTTAAAACAAAGAAACCCTCGCACATTTCTGGGTCTTAATTTCCATTAGATGCCACTGATCCTTGAATTATCACCATTTCTTCTTAGTTTCTTATTCGTAAATGGACAAGAGTCCTTGCAAATGAAGTATTTAAGCGCTGTAACTTAGGTCAAACTAAAAACTCTGTAAATAGGTGAAAAGTTAATTTAAAAATAGTTTTTGCAGCTAAATGCTCAAGGAAAACAACGGAATATTTGAAAGAAAAAATGAGAAAAGTCAGTGAAACTCATAAAAAAATATATTTTAACGATTAAACAGCATTACAACCATTAAAATTCGCAACGGCTCATAATATGCTTCTTCATACGTAGTATAATCTAGCAAAAAAGAAATGATGTCATTTCCCCTCTAATCAACTGTGTGCTCAATTTCAGGGTATGGAACCTGTTATTACTAACACTTCTATTGCCCGTAAAAAATTTCTTCTCGTTACATTCGTCACAGATTAAAATTATTTCTTTCATAAATTTTTAATCTTCTTTGCATTCGCGAAATTCAGCAAAAAACAAATGACTCTTCAGGAAGGCTCAAGGCTTCTGTTGGCGATATGAAATACCCAGTCTTTCAAAATATCCATATATCTTTATTATTTTATATCTTGTTCCCGTTAATGTGAAAAGCTAATTATTATAGAATATCGTGCCAAGACCAAAGATCGTGCCATCTGCCCATGACTGCCTTCCTTGTATAACATCCAGCTTTCATCGTCATCAGCACCTACTGAAAATGCAAAATTTTTTTAATATATATAATATTTATCCATTTATTATTAACAAACTATGATGATTTTTCCAACTGTATTCACAAGCTGCAAATGTTAGTTAGGTTATCCCAAATTATTTTCGAGATAGTTCTAATCCTTGGTAATCAACCGGAAAAAAAATTACCAGTCACTCGAAATATATATATATACATGTATATATTGCTACACAGGAAAAGAAAACTAAGAGCTGAATCTTATTTATTGTGTACGTACAGTATAATGGGAGAAAGACATAATTACATTTTCAGAGGTTTTGGAGAACACAGTGGACAAAATTCAGTATACACAACTGCCTTCTTTGGCAGAAAAAAACGGCTGTAACCCTGCTGAGCATCGTGTCGAACTCAGCTTGGATGACAAATACGAGAACTTCATTCCATGCGGCTTCAGTTCTGTTGACAGAGTTCATCAATCGTAATGGCTGGCGAGGGGTGGCCTTCCAGTCTCTCGGCAACCCATGACCAAATGTTCTCAATGGGTGAGAAATCTGGCCAGGGCAGTAGTTGAACAACTTCTGTATAGAGGAAGATCAGGGCAGCACGGGCAAAATTCAATAATGTATTTTCTTGAAAATCTCCTTGGTGCCAATTCTTCCTTTAACTCCTAACGGTGTTTTCTTGTCTTTCAGCTAATGCTTTTCTCTTATTTATTTCATTTTCATTTCGATGATGTAGAGTTTACTGTATTTTTTTACAAAAGTTCTCAGTAACCAATACGCCTTGGTCCTGGTACATACAAGGATACGTCCATCATCATGCTGTACACGGAACCATTCTTGTCTCTAATGCAGCGTCAAGGGTAAAGTCGCACTGCCCGTGAGGATATTTATTGTCATGCTCACGAGCCAAGTTCCTGATTCAGGGTATGTAATATGCCTGCATGATCTCGCAAGGTCGAGAAGACAACATTTCTGGCCTGTCGAGCGTTAAGTTGTCAGGGGCCGCTGAGATCCCGCATGGCCTTCAGTATGGCCCTCCTGCACCCATTGATTCCATATTTTCTTGATAGTCATGGGATCCCGACTAACACGAGCAACAATGTTGCTGAACGATAAATCGCAGTCCCGATAGGTCCGACCCTGCCGCGGTCGAATTCCGACACCTGCTGGTAGGAGTTTTTCCTTTTTACACGAGGCATAACACGACTTTTACACAAACAACCAACTTCAAATGTGATTTCCATCTGAGGAAACCGTTGTAGAAGCTTCCCATTTATACAAAATGTAGAAAGCATTATTCATACCTGTTCTGCGCGTATGTGCTGGAATGCTAATCATTAGATACCCCAGTATGTCGTACCTACCTTTCATGCAAATTTGACATTTTTTGCATGCCGCCTTCAGGCTGTAGGAACTTTAATGGCAACAGTGTACTTAAAAAGTACATATTGCACAAATTTTTAGTTAAACGATATACGTAGTTTTCGCCTGATTATAGAGAAAAGAATTTCATTGTAACAATTGCAATAGTACTAATAGAAGAACGGCCGTATACTATTCGTCGCTTCTGTATCGCATCGGACTAAACTAATTTCATTTTTATATTTATTATCTAAAACCATACGTAGCAATCTGTAACGAGAGTACACTACTGTCTCCTAACAGTGTGTCCCGGTATCAACTCAACCAGTGGCTCAACAAACGGCCAAGAAATTACCACTTCTAATATCTTAATTTTTAACGTTTCATTACTATGTTCCTCGACAGATGGTAACATTTCTAATATATTAATTTTTGGTGTTTCATTACAATTTTTCTAGACAGATAGATGGCTCTACGCTTTTCTTTACTTCATCTATTGCTTTCGATATAAAATGGTGTCGCTTCTCCCACTCTGACAAAAATACTTTTGCTCCTAAAGAACTTGGACTATGTTTGATCTCCCTCGTAACTGATAAGAGTTTTACTCAAAATCTTTGCTAAACTAACACTGGTGTGCAAAAATTCAGGACGAGACGGTTTTTTCAATATAACTTTGTACAAAAGCTTTCCAAATCAACACATTTAATACCGTAAGATCCCCAATACGTAAGGACATGAGTAATGTAAGCAACACTTACTAAAACAGAAATCAGAGGGATAAAAAGAAGCTTTGTTGAAAAAGTAGCATGGAGCGCAATGCAACTGAAGGCCGAAACATCCCTGTGATGGGTGTCCAGCAAGAAACATCCGGTCTTTAATAGGGGATATGATCTCCCCTGACTGCTAGGCAGGTTTCACATCATTTGTGCATGCTGGATATGTGGTTGTTAATGAGCTGCTGAGACACTGCTGCTCGTTCCTCTTGTAGCACCAATCGCAGTTTCTGAATCGTTTCTGGCGATAAGTTACGTGCTGCCACTGGTCTCCCTAGTAAGTTCCGTACATACTTGACGGGATTTAGATCCAGAGACCTTGCCGACCAATCCATGTGTTCAATATCTTCACTCTCCAACAGCTCTTCGACAGTAACTGTGCGATGAGGTGGAGCGTTGTCGTCCATGAAGAGGAACTGAGGACCCATAGCCCTTGTGAAAAGACGCATGTAAGGAAGAAGAACCTCGTTACAATAGCAGTCCCAGGTGACGAACCTCCTTGGGAGATATGAAGGTCGGTCCGGCTACCAAGCATTATGTCTGCTCGAACGAGAACTCCGCGACCTCCAAAACAGTCCCTTTTGATGATGTTGAAGGGGTTATTGCGTGTTCCCCGCTCTGTCCAGATGTGTATGTGTCTAGAATCGCAACTCAGACTAAATCTGCTCTCATCTGTAAAGAGTACTCGTCCCCATTCATTGTCTCTCCAATTCCGGTGTTCCCGGCACCACAGAGAACGCCTTCTCCGATGGGCAGGCGTTAGAGGTACACACCGTACAGGGCGTCGTGCAAACAGACCACCACCGTGCAGTCTTCTGGCCACGGTAAAACGCGATATCGGTCGTCCAGTCGCCTGTGTCGTGTGTCTAGCGATTTCTCCCGCTGTCTACCGCCTGTTTCTTCTGGCCTGTAAGGCAATATACCGGTCATCTGCGCGTGTGGTTCCTCGTGGACGACCACTACTAAACCCCCGGATAGCTGTTCCTGTAGTTTGAAATTGTCTCCAAAATCGTGAAACGATGCTGTGAGCAATTTCGAACTCTGCAGCCACACTTGTCACACTGCGGCCTTCCTCTAACTTCCCAATGATTCGACCTCGGATAAAAGCATCCAGATGTCGTCTAACAGATTGATTATTCGCCATTTCTCGCTGAGGCAGCAACTCGGTGTGATTTTAACTGCTATACGGCGTGTAATCTCTTTGCCAGAAATACTGATCTTACACCGACAACATGCTTTATACTACTCAGACACTCCCCCACTATGTCTACCTGCATATCTGCACATGTGCTACTATACATCACCTTACTTAATCTCCTGATTGGTCTTTCTGTCCGCTCTGCCTCTTCGTTCAGCTGATATGCTAATTTTTCGACTTCGTCCTTAATTTTTGCACACCAGTGAGAGCTCTTCTTTGATCTAATTTTGAATCCAGTTATTTAGCCAGTTAACAATTATACAGCATAAATGCTGCATAATTAAGAATAAACTCCGCCTTTCTTCTAGTCTCTGCTTATTATAATCCTCCTCTTAACTATTATTATTATTGTTGCTGTTGTTATTAAAGGGAAATTTTTTCCTAATTTTTAAAAGAAATAAAATTGATTTAAAGTAATATGTTAGATTTTAAAAAGTGATTTAAAAGTAAATATGTTCTACACCCAGCAAATGTGTTCTCTCGGTTTGCAGAAATAAACCATAACATGCCGTGAGCTAATACTGCATTATAAAAAGACTTCTTACTTAAATATAATGAAACTTTTTTTAAGTAAATGTAATCAAGACAGGAAATGTGTTATTGTTGTTGATTTCAATTAGACTGATAAAATCAGACCAGGTCCATGAGCCAGTGTACCTTGAATATCTCATCAAAAACAACTCTAAATGGTCAGTACATTGGCTTAAGGAGAAGTGATGATACGAGAAAAGATGAGGGAAAGGAAAGCACGAGCCACGTTGCAAATGGACCAAAGAAAAAGAAAGGTTTTGCAATAGGATTCAATCTTCGTATCTCAAAAGAGTTTGCTAAGCAGCCTTTTCTCTTCTGCTAACAAATTTGAATGGGACAGCGTTAGCGGAGATACTAATCATGCGAAGTGAATTAATTAAATTCTCATTTGACATTAAAGAAAGGAAAGGAATTGAAGATTAAAAAAATGATAGAAATGGTTCCTTCAGAGAAAATGCGTTAAATATCTTCTCGTGACAAAGCTCCAAATCAAAAATACAGCAGTCTATGACTGCGATTTCCAGAGATGAAAAAAACCTTCAACAAATACAAATCAAGATAAAATATTTCATAATATTATTAAGTTAAATCAGATTATTGTTATTTCGGCTAATAATTTAGTTCCCTTTCAAAAATCGAGCAAACTCTACAGATAAACTAATCTATATAATGTTTACACATTCTGTATAAATAGCCCATTTGTCCTGCTTCTAATTCTGCGCTGAATAAAGTCATTTAAATCCGCAACTTCATATTTTAAAAAATATGAAAGCGAAAATTATCTTGCGCTCACAAATCATTATGCGAGTTTTTACAATTATTAAACAATAATTAAAGTTTACAATTATTAAAGTCTGAAAAACGAATGTCTGCGATGTTATCGTCATGCGATGATTTGTAGGTACTTCATTTTTTGCCGCAATTTTTTCGACGGCGATGTTTTTAAACTGCGAAGTTTTTGAGCCGCTTTATTTTCGACGACGATGTTTTGTACCACGATGTTTTAGAACTGTGATGTTTACTCTTTGCTTTATTTTCTCCCACGATGTTTTCGCCTTGCGTTGTTTTCTCCCCGCCGTTTTCGTCCGCGATGTTATCGGCAGACACCCTCAGAAACAAAACTAAGGAAAAAAAAATATTATTGTCAGCTTGAACCTTGAGGTGACAGTGGTAAGGCGTCAATAATGGTAATACAAGCTGCACCCATAAAGTAACAGAACAATTTCTTATTAAAAAAAAAAAAAAGATTACTAACTCTCTAATAGACTTGTCTCCTTCAAAATAATTGACAGAGGAATTCTATATAATTTTTCCGCGCTTCTTCAGATCATCGAAATACTGTTTATAGGCGTTGGAACTAAACTCTGGCAAAATACACGCAACATTTGATTGAATATCAGACTAGTTTTACATGTCTGTCCTTTCATGGCCATCTTATGCTTCGGAAAAAGGAAAAAAATCAGCTGGGGATAATTCGGGAGAATATGGTGGGTGATTTATCACCGCAACTGAATGCTTAGCAAGATATTATTGTATATACAATGGTGTATGTGTCTAGCATTATCATGTAAATAAAACCATTTCCAGAATGAAGAATTTCCTTTCTAACTCGCTTTGTCCTGTTTCTTAATCCAAAAAGCACCACTTTGCAGAAATATTATTAATTGACTGATTTTCAAGGACAAATTCATGGTGAATAATTCCAACGATTTTTCGCCTCAGTTTTCTCATTCTTTGAAGTTGAAGGGCGCTTTATATTTGGTTCATCTTCAGCGCTTTCCCGTCCAGCGGTTGTACCATTCATACACTTGTGTTCTCGATAACGATGCATCACTATATAGTGTTCAAATCATCTCTAATATTTCGGTAGCAGATTTTTCTAATTTGTAATAAAATTTAATGTTATAACACTGTTCCATCTCGAAGCAAATTTTTGCATACATCTTCTCAGTAAATAAAAATGACTCCGTGTTTTGATATGCAAACGAGTAATCAGTTTAAACTGGTTTCAACGAGAGTTGAAATGTAACTCACTTTCCAAACATTTTATTTATTCTTTCACATTTTTATTTTATCGTTTGGTCTTTTAATTTTTTTGGTTACTTTACGTGTGAATCTTGTAGTTATCTGATTATCTAACAACAGGAATCGATGGCCAAATACAGCGCCTGGGCCCACCAGCGTCCATCGGTAAAGCTGTTGAACACTGGGAGTTCCTGGGCAATATCAAGCGAACGGGCTAGCTGCATAAGGGGTTTCGTAGTTTTTCCCACGCGTGATGTGTATACGAGCCAGTTTCCCGTAGAAAGTCCTCCACGAAGGCATCCCTCCCTTTAGGCAGAGAGCCCTAGTGTGCTTTGCCGTAATCTCAATAAATCAATTAACCAAAACGGCGCAAATGCAGAATCTTTTCCGTTATAGAACGACATGCGCTAAACAATTTTCTTTAGAAATACACGAGCGCCAATTTGCAGTTAGTTCCAGAGAGAAAAAATATGTGCGTTATTTCATTTCATCTCAACTGTAGTAAATTGGTTCTAAACATTAGAAGTATATCGTTTATAGTAGTTATTTTGGTAGACAAAGAACGAAGTAGGGGGGGAAGGAAAAAAATTCTTTTCTTTTTCGTTTTTGAAAATTTTTTATTTACGTTAACTCAAATAGAAAACAAGAACACTATTAAGGGGTAAGAATAAAACATTTAATTTAACGGTCGACAATAATCCTTCTGTAGAAAATAGTTTGGCGCCTATTGTTCTATAAGGGAAAAGATCCGAATTATCTTTTTTGTGGTGTATAAACAACTACCATTGTAGAATTAAAATGATATAAAATAAAAAGCTTTTGCATCAATTTTTCAATATACTTTTCTGTCACTATATGACCTTTTAGTTTCACTTCAAAGCAGAGTTTATTTCTGATTTCATACCACACCTACGGCTTGCCAGCAGCCGCTGGCAAGTCATTGAATACTGGTAATTCCATGCAGTCCCCCCCTCATGGTTTTCAACCGCGTGGAATGGGGATATGTGTCAGTTTCCTTTAGCTTGAGATTTACTTTCAAAAAAGCTTGTTAGTGCAAACAATTTAGCGCAACTCTGAGCGTTAAGTTATCACAAAATAAAACTAAAATATTTCACTTTTTATTTGACTATAATTATGTAAGTGGGAATTTTATATATAATACCTATTTGATAATATTTAATTTATACCTATTACCATAAATAATATAATTACACCTATACCATAAATACCATATCCGTCATCTAGACATAATAATAAATTTATACCTATACCATAATTTATACCTATTTGATTTGTAATAGAACAGATTAATATAGTCATGATAATAACGAATAAAAAATCGAAAACTATCCTTTTTATACAAGGGAATTTATACTTTTTTTAAACTTTTAAATAGGTGAAAGGCAGGTGAGGTAGATGTCTCTCGTCAAAGTCTAGTTTGGAGCAGAAAGTGTGTACGGGCGAGACTTGTCCTTTCCACATAACGAGGTTTAAAAACATTCAAGAAGGCTTCCCTTCCTTTGGTGGATACCTTCTTGTGCGTCGTCAAAATTCAAATAAGGTACTTACGTATTATCCCGTTAATCCCCTCCACCGACCAAGTAGGGCGGTTAGCTCCAATTATAAATGACCCCTTATTTCAGAAGAATTCAGCAGTAACGATTGGCGACTAGTTGACCATTCTCAAAATTTTCGCCAACGATCGACGGGATAATACATAAAGTACCTCAAATAATAATGATTATCACAACCGCCCTGCTCTCCAAATGAAATTCGTGGGAAATGTTTACGTTCTTTGCGAATTCTTTTCTTCTTTCTTCCATTAAGTACATTCAAGGTGGAAAATAAATAAATTTCATAAAACATAACAGACGGTATAGTTCCTTTTCGTCTGTCATGAAACATGCATACAAACTGTTGTTTTAATAAAGCTCAAAAATGTATTGAAGGGCAGTTTTTTTTTTTTTTTTCCCACAAAAACATTTTAACGCTAGTTTCAGTTTTCCAGAATGTGGCAACCCCATAATTCTTCCCTCATGGGGAGGATGATATGCTTATACTCGGGTTTTATAGCCTCAGTGACCCCCTCACCTAGATTCGCACTTCCGTTGGGGCTTTCTATTTCTTTAGTGAGGGCTGCGGATGCTCTAGTTTCTTCATCTACGTAACATTGCCCCTTCCCCAAGCGAGAGTATCAGCGCATCTTACATCACTGTACTGCATAATTAATGTAAACAAAATAAAAAAGAATTAAAATACAAGTACTTAAGATGCATGCATATATCGGTAAAAACGAAAGCAACTGCAAAATGAAATTTGAAGATTAATAATAAGTCGCTTTCCCCCCAAATCACTGGAAAATCGAAAGTCTCAATTAAAATATATATATATACACACCATGTACTGAGAAGACTTTCCTTTGTAAGTACTCCGTAAGTGGCTGAGCGATTCAATACTGATGAATACCGGTAATTCGTCCTGGTTTCGAACCCAGACGAACGGGCTGACTGCATGGTTGGTTTTCGTGTTTTTCCCCTGTGTAATGTGAAGATGAGTCAGTTTTCTCAGAAAGTCCTCCATGAAGGCATCGCATCCTTAGGCCGATAGCCTTCATGTGCTTTGCCATATTTAGATAACCTTTCTAAGTAAGTGAAATACGTAAAAAACGCAAAGCATTATTCTGACCAACATAAGCGCCATATTTAGAGATCATTACATTATGACCACACAAGCAGCAACAAGACCACATTTAGTTACGGCAAAACAGCTTTTGAGTTTTAGAAGGGAAGCTTTTAAGGAGAACTTTTGGAAGGAAACTGTAGTTTCCTTTATAGATCTGTAAAATTGGAGCATTTTCTTGGCCATGCTTCAGAGTTCCATCTAAGTATTTTAAAAAAATGAATTATATTGAAAAACTATTCAAAATATAGATAAGCTTCAAGTATGCTTTAAAATGTTTGAAAATAAAATAACAAGGATAAAATTACTCAAAATGAATAAAATTTGCGAGAGATAAGCGCATAAAATTTTAAAACCCAAAAAATAATTACCTTGAAGTTTCGAAAATAAACGCTTTAATTTAATTAAGTGCCAAAAATAAAGCTTAAAAAATTTATACCGCTAAAAATTATCAACCTACGAAAGAAACTAGAGTAGGATATGTTACAAGATAAAAAGCTAGGTAACGGTCAATGAGAAATCTATATCAGATGCTAGAAGAAACCTGTTTTAGGAAATTGATATCTAAGCAAAATGCTATGCGTTTTCAGCAGTTGTATTCTAGAAAAGCACTGTTAGGTTGATAAAGTAGTTCGGCTAGGACATGAAAATTCGAAACTTCGGACACAGCTCGCAAGATGTTTTTATCCAGAACTATTATCCAGGTTTTCAAGCAAATTAAAACATGCAAGGGCTGTTTGCCTAAGAGAAAGATACCGATGGGAAGGGCCGTCTAAGGGAAGCTGGCTATATTACACATGGGGACAACTTCGAAAATGCCATGGTGCCAGCCTAATCGAACGCAGATAAAACTACCAGCATTCAACGCCTTTACCGCTCAGCCGCTGGAGAGCTTTGTTATTCTTCATTCACCCCACAAAAGGATTAAAAAAAAGTGTTTGAAAGACTTAAGACATACCATTGTTTCATATTCACTGAAGTTTCGCAAAAGTAATTAATTCGAGCAAAGTTTTTAAGTTTCACCATTCAAAAAATAGTCACGGAATTAGAATAGTAAATTCTCTTGAAAACAGCAATACGGAATTCCTAAATAAAAATATTATTTTTATGGAAAAATCTGGTTAGTTGCTTGGTTATTTTTTTGGCTTTTTTGCCTTTAATGTTTTTTGAAAGAAAGCAGTTAGCCAAGCCTAGAAATGAAACCCACTTTGAGTACTTGAGCGTATCCAGAAAGAAGTAAAATGGATGCAGCCGGCCGTTAATAGTCAATTAATTAATAAGTCATAGTGCGAAACTCACTAGATTTTCTAAACATTCTCTTTTATAAATGTTTCCCACTGCGTCAGTCTTGGCTGCCAATTAAAGATGTCAACCTTCTGTTGCAACGCTACAAGAAATAAATAAATAAATAAATCTGTGAAAGCTTAAGCTACAGTCAGAAAGATTTGTATAATATCAAAGAAACAATTTTAAAATCTTAAAAGATATCGCATTTTTAATCAACTACATCTAAAATGTAAAAATACGCTTGATATAAGCAACAGAGGAAATAAATTATTGAATGAAAATTTTACTTTTAGCAAAACGGTCCGTAAGTATGACATAGAAGAATAATGATTGTAGTTTGTGTTACACACTTTTTTTTTTTCGTAAACACAGAGAGTGATAGTGTATATTCCCAGTTTTTCTTCCTCATATTTGTTAGCTATTTTCAGAACGGATTTATTTTTAATACAGTGTATAATTATACTATTGCCTTGTCTTAATAAACTGAGAATTGTATGAATGAAATATTAGAAATTTGATACATCAATTGATTTATTTTCTTATAATTTGAGAAACAATCACAAAAATATTTTCTCAATGATTTTATGATATTACTGGTACTAGCTTTAAAGAAAAATTTTAAAATTATTCAACTAAAAAACATTCCGTCATCTAGAGAAAATAAATATGGACCTAGATTTTTTCGTGAATAAAAATCCATGATAGTGAGTAACATATTCATCAATTATTTATGATAGTGAGTGAGGAAATTTATGATAGTGATAGTTATCAAATATTTTGATTGTAAATTACGAAACCTATATTTATGCGCAATACATCTTAAGTTCCCCCCCCCTCCCCAACCTTACAGGAAGCGAAAAGTGCTTCAGAAATAACCTAACTTTGTAAGGAGCAATGATAAAAACTTAATGAACATTTCCAGCATAGTACCTGAGACAATACTGGTTGAATTCTACATTTAAAAAAAAAAAAACAAATCAAAATTCTGCAGGAAAATGAGAAACATTAGTTGTTTCAAAAAGTACAGAGATTTCTAATTTAGTGAATAATCTAAAAAAAAAATCCAATTAACTCAAGTAAATCTGAAGATGAGCAATCCAAAATAACGAGAACGTATTTTTTAACTGTTAACTTTGAAAGATCGAAATCGAAACTCGTCCGGTTGAAAGCGGACGGAATTGGCGTAAACAAGATTGTCGTTTGGCGAGCTCTCGCGCCCTTCAACCTGGTAACCCGTACCGTCAGTTTTTCACGGCCACCTGAAAGTTCCCTTACTTTCCCCTCCTGTAATAGAAGGTCCGGCCACCTATATGTGACGTCACATGCCCTTCTCGTCCACTCACTTTCGTTTCATCGCGGAGCGCGGGACCGCCTGACTTCTCAGTGGTTTACTAGCCCACATTTATGTCCAACCTTCTACAGGTACCGGGAGTATTTTGTAAACGTCTCCCATCCTACTCTAGGTTCATCCATAACTACTACAAGTAGCAATCAGAGCTGGACGTTAAGGGAAATCCTATCCAGCTGAGACCCGCGTGGGCCAATTTTAATTTTACTCTCTATTTGTTTACATCTCTCAAGCGTTTGGAAGGAGAAAGCTTGGTGCTACGTTGTTATATTTCTTTACGTCGAACTTACTCTTTGGCATCAACGATGCCGAAAGTGTTCTTAGTGCGCAAACTTCGTCAACATTGGAAGACTGCAGCATCTGGAATTGTCACACCACCACCAAGTCCAGAACAGTCCACAAACACACCGCCGGCCTCAAAGCCTGAAGAACCACATATTTCTTCAATTTCGGGTAAGATTTTTCTCTTGATTTAGATTTACTGACTTTTGCCTAGCTTTGGTGACGACTGGATCTTTTCAATTAGTAACGGAGTGAACAGTTGCCGTATTTCCGTAAACTTTTAGTTTGAAATTTCGTTGCAAGTTAATTTTTTAAAAATATATTTTTATACTATATTGGTTTCATATTATATAAGTTTTATTATAGTGCTTTTTGGTAATTTTTTATTTTTTCGAATTAATGTAGTTATGTTGCAAAATGACCTACCGGATAGTGTTTCGCGTAAGACTTGCTTTACTTCCAGTTTTTTTTAATATGCCAGTTTCAACTAAAATTCTTTACTCGTTCTTCCTGAAAGTGATTTCGAAGAAGCACTTGTCCGATCTAGAAATTGAATTACATGTCCTATTAAGTACTTCGTTTAGATATAGCATGCATGATTTGGAAAAGATTTCACCTTTTAAGTTATAAAATTCTGATCATTAATAATCATTTTCATTCTTGCATTTTCCTTTGCATGTAATCATACATTTGTTAATTTCTACGTTGGCGATTTTATTGCAAATTTATATGTTGCCAGCAGTATTGTACAGTCGCAATTATCTTGCTATTTAATATTAGCAAGATTTCAGGGTACAGGAAATTCTGTGCGGAATTTTCAAAATTTGTCATGTTCATAAACTATTACACATTTCATTCTGAGAAATGATTGTTAAGCAGTTATGATTAAGGACTAATATACCAATTATTATATTTTTTCTCTCAAGACATAAATTTGAAATGTGTTCTTGCGATTGTGCTCATCTATCTTATTTGCATCATTTCTCAGTAAAATTCTTTTCACGGATGGTGCTGTGTTCATCTTTATTGCTATTATTTAATTTATCATTTTTGATCGTTCGCTTTGAGGGTCCCCGAATTCATAATTTAGTTCTGAATCACTCTCAGGAAATAACGAATTCGCTGTAGTAGAATTTAAATTATTTTCAAAATTTTAATTTAAAGAAGAAGCTTGAAGTAGTGATGGTCCCAACCTTGAAGTGAAAAATATTTTATCCAAGCGCTTATGACTATCATTTTAATAATTAAATTGACATTTAGAAGACTAATTCCTCCTTCGTGAAATCTTTCCTATTACGCAGTTTGTTTTCATTAGATTTAACTGAAAGAGAAATAATGATGACGTTGGTATGATTGCAGCCATGCGTTGCGGCTGAAATGGTGTAATGGGATATACCAGCCAAACCACCTAGAAACATCTAATTGTCAATTCTGGCCATAGAAGGGGGAAAATATTCATTTCGGATTTTGCGTTTGTTTTGTGGCCAGTGGCCAAATACGTTAGTGAAAGCGGTCAAGTTCAGTTTGTCAAGGACTTCTCGGAAGAGAATTTCGGTCTTATATGAGTAGCAGTATCAGAGCGTTGCGACACACTGTTATCTGATTTCCGTTGGTTCTGTATCGAGCCCACGCCAAGTTTTCGTTGCTGATAATAAAGTTGGCATGCTATTTTATTTTTTATTATCATATGGTAAATCTCTGATACTACTGGAATAGGAAAATTACAGTTTAATTTTGGAAGAAGCGTCCCAGCAATAAACACGTAAAACGAATTCATCCCATTTCAGAAATACATTGTTGACATATTTATGCATTTTGCCGAATTTTCCATGCGTTCAATTGTCATGAATGTTTTTAATTACTGTAAAATTATTACAATTCATTGCTTTTGCCAGAGATTACAGTAGCACTCTCGTATGTTGTTACAGCAATTAACCAGTTATTACTAAACATTACAAAAATACACAAACGACTACATTCATACTCCATCAAACAGTAATTCTTTTTAATAAAAAAAATCCAGCGGAAGAATTTGATTTCTATTTTTATTTTTCAGGCTTATTTATTTGTAAATTTCGAGATTTTTTATGCGGCACGTTTCCACAAATTTCTTTTCTCTTAAAATTTTACACCGCTTGAAACTTGCGCATTCATATGATAAAAAGTAGCCGTTATGTTAAACTTTACGCAATCTGTATTAACAATAGTGTTCTAATGCAACTGAATATTCAGAAATTTGAAGTTTATTCTATGTGGCTGACATATCACAACAATTTAATAATCTGTAAACTGTCCAAAAGTGTTCCTCATGCTCTGTGAAAAGGCTATGAAGGATGTGAAATAATATTCTTGTTAGAGCGCAGTTTGTGAGACTAAGAATTATTATTCTTTTATATTACTAAACTTGGTAAAATGTTATATTTTGAAAAAATTGAATGGTTGTTTTTTCTTTTCTTTTCTTTTTTTTTTTTTTTTTTAGGGAAAGCAATAAATTTATCTATAGGGAAAAAAATGGAAGTGTATATTTTATAAAGTTTCGTAGTTAGTCGAAGCCCTTTTGTTATCACTTATTTTCACACCGTTTTGAAACTTTTAGAATTGAATTATTTTATTGTGATTCTTGGGATTTTTCTGCAAAATTCATCAGTACGTATTGATAAACATGAGTATGTTATAAATGATGTACAAGAACCTAAAGAAATAAACATGTTTGAAACTCTTTTGTTCAAAATGCTAAAAGCTGCTTGTGACAGCAGTTGTAGCACGTGAAATTACTACTGTATTTTACTTTATTTAAAGCGAATTTATGTGCACGTTATATATATATATATATATATATTTTCATTTTACTCAGAGCCGACTTAACGCTGGCTCCTTACCCGCAGGCCCCATGCTAATCCATCAAATTTCATTTCTGTGAGTGGTTGTCGTTATTAGGGGCCTCAGAGCGCTGCTTTGGCCAGGGCCCTATAATGCTGCTTTCCAAAAATTTTCATATCGTTTTATGTTAACTTAAGTTGATCAGCCTTAGTAAGTAGTAATTAACAAGGTAAATATTCTAAAAACTGGTTTGATTTTTTAAATTATGATGTATTTTAATACCTATGAAGTGCTTTTGGGTTGTATTAGCAGCTCTGGCGTCCTAATTCGTCCGTAAGTTTTCGGCTGGAAAATGCGTATTTCACTTTAGCACTGTCATTTTTTTCTCCTAAATAATGCTTAATGGATATAATTTATATATTTAATGAAACGCGAATACAGTTCGTTATTAAAGTACTAATTAAAAAATGGTAATTCTGTAATGATATTTTCAACCTTTATTCGTATATAAATATTAACATAAAACCCGATGTTTAAAATATATATACATATTTAAAAGCTAAACTCGTGAGGGAGAAAAATTATTTCTACTACTAAGAATGTTGTGTACAAGTTTTTTTTTTTTTTATGATTATTCATTCATAGATGGGTACAAACTTTCTAGTCTATCAAGACCTAAAAATTAGTTACAAATTGTTATAAACCAAGTTTCTTTTTAATTCAGTGACATTATCTGATCTGAATGCTGATGAAATTAGCTTATTACGCAGTTTTTTTCTAGCTGGCCAACAGTGCATCTTCGAAAGCGGTTGGTTAACTGGCTTGATGAGCTGTGCCGGAAGATTTTTAAAACCAACTGTCGGTCCCAAAACGTCGCATTTAAGCGATCTCATTTTTACTCTCGCGTTGTCATGCAATTTATTGTATTTCAATTATGAGCTTCCACTCATTCGGCAATTCCAAGAGTTCTTCAGCCATTCGCATAGAGGCGAACCGTGCAAAACCAGTACGGAAGAGCAGCAGCTGTTTTCGTGTTATATAATATTTCTATTTTTGGCATCCCTTGTAACCCATTTTTGTCGAAGCTTTCCTTTGTTTCAGCATCCTTTAAAGGCGCTGACCACCGCTTTCACTTTCTGAAAGTATATCATGCTTCAACAGAAACTTCCAAAGAGGACGTTAAAATTTTGAAGAGTTTTAGCCAAAAGAAAGTGACGTAAGTACAGGAAACAGGAGGGCACTCTTTTATTACAAGGCGTTCAAGAACCGAATGCAAAGCAAAGGAGAGGAAATGTAGGTGCAGAGTTGTGTCCACCGTGAGAATACGTAATCGGAGTGAATAATATGCTACGTTTCCGCAGAGGTGGGTGAGAAAGGTGCTTCTAGGGGTTTGGGCCATTGTATTCAAGGTCAAGGCAAGGAGACTATCGGGTGGTTTAAGAGACAGCCTCGACCCTGACTCGCTGACCGTACTTTCGCCTGAACAATCAATCCAGGGACACTGAAAGGGGGAGGGTGGCATTTTCGACTCCCAACCTGGGTCCATGTAACCTCATTCCGAATGGAAGGAGCTTGGGAATATTTTGTGAGGGGGAAATTTAAGAATGGCTGAAGAAAACAGAATTCCCTTTCAAGAAGTAGAAGTTCTTTAGAGGTCAGTTGGGTCCTGCGGGATCAACGTTACCCGAGGAGCATTTCTGTAGGTTTTCACGGGGAAGGGGGGGAGTTTCTCTGAAAAATACGGGAGAAACCTGCAGTCTTGAACTACCGGTATTTTCAGTGCTTGTTTATAAGTAATCGTGAACAGGTGCGTGGTTTTATTTCTATAATAGTGAATTTTCATATGTTTGTAGTACACTAAATCTTAAATTTACTGATATTTATTTTCACGACATTTGACCAGGATAATGCACTAATAAACTACTGAAGTCATTTTTAAGTTCTAAAGCAACTGCTACTTGACTGTGAAACTTCTTGCTGTTCTTGATAAAGAGAGTTTAGTGCTGATGAGGTAACAAGAATTGCGAGATACAGTTAGCTGCAGTTTTACGCTTTGACAGGAATAATTTTCCGTATCGAGATTATTTTCAATTAATTTAAAAGCCAGAAAAAAATGATGAGACTATATTACTGTATTTTATTATTATTGACAAATATTTAAATGATCTCGTTTACAGATATTTAAGATCGTATTAAACTATAAAAATGATTCGTGATGCCGGTTAAGAATTGATTCCAAGAACTGATGCTACTGATAGATTCAGACTACTGATCGATTTCAATTTTTTGTTTTTGTTTTTAATGTAAATAGCATGTGTTTTAGTTTCTGAAGTTTAAAGGTACGTCGAAACAAGAATACTAGTATAGCTTTCTTATTATTCTTTTTATACAGTGTATGCATAATTAATGCACAAAATTGATCCAGAAAGGCATCCAGGTTATGGTATTTTGCACAACGCAGCTTATTTCAAAGAAACATTTTCAGAAAAAATAGCAGTTTAAAAATCATGGCATGTTGTCATTAATTAAAAAGTAGGCTTGGCAATTTCTGCCAGCCTTGAGCACCATACAGGTGACAGTACGACTTCGCTCAGTTCCGCCCCCCCATTTTGGATGGAGGGCACCCCGTAGGAGAAGAATACGATAGTCTCCCACACCTCTTCTCCTACCCTCAACCTCTCGAGAGGACTTTCGGCTCGCCATGTATTTACATTGCCCTCATGCTGCAGACACTCTACTTTTGCAAACATCCATGCCTTCTCCGGTATTCGAACTCGAGCCCTTCGTAACGCACTATACCATCTGGTCAGCTGACAAGCATGCTTTAGTAGTCGAATTGCCACCGTCGCCCGCGATTACGATTTTCCTTCAAAGATGCGATCGCAGTGACATCTATTGTGACCTATGAATAATGCGCACTTTTTTTGGAAGAAAGCTTATTACTGCGTTAATTGGTATACGACCTGATAGTTATTTAATGTATATGGTATTTTGAGAAATAATAAAAAAAAATAATATCTAAAAGTCTTTAACCCTAGTAGTACGTTTAAACACATGCGTAATTTGATCATTACATTTAACAGAATTCGCGGATTTTACATAATCTGAATATACTGACTTCCATGTCGCATCACAACAACATATCCGAACGCTTCTAAGTTATCTACTTCATAATCATTTTAGTAGAAATTTATTTTATGCAACATCATGAACTCCATAATATCTTTTATTTTTAGACCAGAACATTTTGGTTATTCGAAATAATGCAATGTACTTGCAGAGAAAATATTAACAGTATGATTCACCTTTGTGATTACAGAATTGTTTTAGCGTATTCATAAAACTACAGAGAGAAACGAAATGAAGCTATTCAACGTTTGTATTACCTTTACGGGCAATCTTTAAGTTAAATTTCTTAGAAATTCCTCCACGAAGGCATCCCTTCCCTCAGGCAGATAAACCTGAAGTGTTTTGTCATAATCAGAGAGACCAAATCATATTTTCAAATCACTTTTTTTTTTGCGTCACTGAAGCTTTATTTTAACGGAGTATCACTTTAAATAGCCGTTCTACCGAAAAAACTTGTCCGTTTCTACAGCCATGCACTTAGCTTCTTCATCATCTAAGTGCTGTACGCTGAAGATCATCTTCAAATGCTGAAAAGGGCGTTGCGGCCGGGCGCTGTCATGAGTTAGTACCACACCTTGAATGAGCGCTTCGCTCGATCGCAGCTCTTTTAGTCTTGAGTACATTTTTCTGAGTTTATCGTTTTTCCTCAAGGCCAAAATTCCGTTTCTCTCGTTTAAAATCACTTGTTCGAATTTTCGCCTTTTCTCTGAGGAAAGCGAATTCGAAATACCTCCATTCCATAGTTTTGACTTTTCCGTTTTAAAACCGTAAGGGGTACTAACGCTTCTTCATCTGACACAAATTCGTCGTCTTGATGGCATCCAATGAAGAAACTGAGAGCTTGATGATTTGTATAGAAAAGTTCTTGATATTTCTGGAAAGAGAATAGAAAGCGGAGAATTTGTGAACGCTGGCCCTTGCGAATTCTTTTGGTAGACAGCCATCACCAAATCATCTTTTAAAATCTATCCCTGTGTTATTAATCGGGAACATTATAAAGACTATTCTTAAATTCTGTTAGCCGTCTTCTCAGAAACTGAGACATTATACACGGCCCATAACACATTTCATTTAAAAAATGAATTCACCGTCTAATTTGAAGAATTTACAAATCGTGTCCCATAACACATTTCCTGCATTTAAAAAACAAATAACAGACGTTTTACGCATTTGCTAAATATTAATTAAGCATTTTAATGTTTAAAATAGCATGAAAATGCTTTTGTATTTTTAAAAAAAGGCACTGTTTAATTAATTATTGAATCTAAATAAAGTGTTGTGTATGATCTGTTTTTACGAGTTTCTTAGACAACATTGCTAATCACTAAGTTTTTTGTGAACAGGTTTAGTTTGTTTTTTTATGGCAAAGCATACGAGGGCTATCTGCATGAGGGGAGAGATGCCTTTGTGGAGAACTTTGTAAGCGAAATTGTTCCAAACGCCCCATGTAGCCAGCCGTTCACCAGAATTTGAATCTGGTTCGAACTACTATTGAGCGGTTAGGTTAGGTTGCTTGGATATTACAAAGCACACAAGGGAAAGCTGCTTGAGGGATACCTTTGTGGAGGACTTTCTAAGGCAAATTTGATTCGTATTAAAGTTGCACATTGGAAAGTCCACGAAAACCAGCCAGCCAGCCCCTAACCTCCAGAGATCAAAGCCAGGTCGAACTGTCAGTGTTCAGCAAGTTAACCGCTCGGCCGCTAGTGAGCCTTTTCTGCCAGCAGTAAAATGCATTTGTTGGCAGCTTTGCAATTCAGTAACGATTTCTTCAGTTTGGCAATTTGAAATTTATTTCAATTAGACTGCGAATTAAAAGTGACCATTTATGATCGGCTACAAACAAAGAATAAAATCAACAATTTCAACTTTAATTCGATTTAAAATAGAATACAGTGGAACCTCAGATAGCTGACACCTCACTTCTCGAGCAGTTTGGTTCACACAGAACAAGAAACTCCTCAGATTACGAACATCCAAATCAGCAACATTGAATTTTCAAAAGTAATTTGAGGTGCCACATAATTAACCCTTGGGGACTTGTAAAAACATCATTTTCATATCTTCCATTGCTTAATTCTCATTAACGAAGCCTGGCAGCAAGTGATTTACAGGACATGAATTTGACCTGGTAGAAACTATGACCAGATTGTGTGGCAAACAGACCTGGAGCGCTTTGTTCCTGCTATTTATGATATTGTGGCTCTAAGTAAAACCTTGGGCTAGGAAGTTAACAATGAAGACATGGAAAAGATACTAGAGGACCATTAAAAATGAGCCCAGCATGAACTGCAACTTCAGAAGCAGCTCAATTGCGAAAGACATGTCTTCAGAAGAAGAGGAAGGGGGGAATTCCTAGTTTTCTGTTTGCGAAATTTTTGCTAAATGGGGTAAGATGCGAAGCTTTCACGCATCATTGTCTTCCTGATAAAGCAGTAGCAAGTTTCAATGACAAGAGCAGTAGCAACTTTAGTAGTTTCAAAGACAATAAATAGGGGCTTACTTTAGAGATACTCTGAAACGTAGGTGGCAACATATAACATTGGACAAAGTTTGAATCACATGTGGTCCAAGAACGAATTAATCCATTTTACATGAATTTCTATGGGAAAAATATCTTCGGTTTACGAATGGCCTTCAAGAACGAATTAAGTTCGTAATCGAATTCACTGTATGTATCCGAGTCGAATTTCGTAAATCTTTCACATATAATTAAATGAGATCCATTTAAATTAATTAATAGTGATTAGAATTTCTGTAAATGCGAGTCAAAAAGCCATAATTAAGAAATAATGCGCTTTTTCATCCCACGGAAGAAAAAAATTATTGTAGCATTTCAGTTTATTATTTGCTGACAATTTTGTTCACCTATTCTTTAACAATGACAAAATATTTTATTGAACATGAAAAGTGTGTGTTGTAAATGACATAAGAAGGGAGCGTTTCCAACGCTATTTCTATTTTATTTTTATTATAAAGTTTTAACGTTTTTATACTCTATATTGTATTTACTCCAAAATAAGATCTCCCTCCCTTTTCTTTGGGCAGTAAAATTTGGTAGGGCGGTTATTTTGATGAATGAAATTACAGCATGAGAGAAATTTGATTATAGAACTCTACGGATTAATTGCACTGTTTAAATGATAAGCTACATAGATAAGTGGAGTCTATATAAATTGTTTAACTATCGCTTATTGTAACAATTATCTAGCTCAGTGATTTCAGTATGGTTGCATCGCCGACTTGCTTGAGAACTAGAATATTCAAGTTCGAAAACTCTGGAATGTTTGGCTGTTTGACGTCGAACAGATGGTGGCTTGAGGCCTGTATGTTAAGACCGCTGCTGTTTCGTAAGGAAAAACGTTAGGCGTCTTTGCCCTTCCTCCAACGTAGGCGGCTTATTCTTACATTAACAACCTTTCTTCCAACGGTTCTAGAAAAAGCGAGTTTCGTCCCCCA
>KK122167.1:502985-536820 GCA_000611955.2 Stegodyphus mimosarum
ATAAGCAAACGCTAATAAGATTTTTGGAGAAAAATAGATAAATAAAGTTACATTGGCAAAATGAGGTTTCTAGCCAAAATCTTTACTAAAACGTGTTAAAAACTAAATTTGCATATGCGGTTTGGAAGCGTCTTAATTTTTATTCCATTAATCCTAGTATTTCTTTCAATTATTCTGTTATAATTAATTAAAATTGCGAATCATATAAGTACTGTTTGCGATACCGTATATATTTATCAGTATTGCTTTATCTGCGGAATTTAAAGACATATCTATGTAACAGTACACAAACGAGGAATGTTTTAAATATATTTTCATACTAAATTCTTCTGCATGGTAAGGTTTTTAAACTGAATAGGCATGCACCTTTAAGCAATAACGCATTATCCCCTTGCTATAGAACTCAGCGAATGCAGCTTTTGATCCTTTACGCGACGGCCAACTGCTAACTTGGTAAAGGAATTTTGAACTAGAGTCGTTTGCCCAATAGGTTGAATAGGTTTTCTTCCCTTCCCCCCCTCCGTCTCCAAAAAGTGCTAAGCATTTAGAAATTCTGAAGTTTGTTATTGTGCAAAAAAGCTTGGAAAGCAACGTATGTTTCCTTTATTCTGGATTCATTGCATTTCTCATAATGTGGCCACAGCATTCCGGTCTAAAAATAAGGTTCTACATAGTCGGTTCGATGCAAATTACCTAGGTGAATTTTGTTTAAGGGACTCGAAAGTCACCTTTCTGCCCTTAGGCAAACCCGGATCTCTTAAGCACTGCGGAAAGTGGAAGATTCTTTCCCCTCCCCTCCCCTCCATACAATCGAACTCACACGGCCACATAACGGAGACAGTGAAAGTTTTCCTCCTCATCAAAAAAACAGAGGAAACGTTGGAAGATTGCCAGAACCGTGACACTAACCTCATCAGGAAGCTGGCGGGAAAATAGGCAACGGATTTTATCGGTGAAAGATGAGGAGCTTCGAATTAACGGCCTTGGACCACGCGACACATATTGTTCTTCTTTTCTTTTATTTATATACAATGATAAAAAGTTTCATAAGTTTGGAAAGATTCTAAATCGGTAGATAACTCGTGAAAAGCATATTCGTTTTCCATGCAGCCCGACAGTGTTTCCAGACAATTAAGCAAGTCATGCAGGCGAGTTTGCGTAGCCCACAGTATTATTATTTCAAGGTAAAAATTAAGATTTTGCTGTTATGTAATCTTGTAAAATTTAACAGATAATTGTTCTCAGTCACATTTACTATCAAGTGAAATCTCTGTTGCTGACTTTTAAAAGCAAAATAAAAGCACCTGCTTAGGACATCAGGGATAGACGGCACCACGACAAGGTCCTTGGAATTCATGTAAATGGGGCACCACAAAAAAAGTCTTATTGCTAACTTTACTATGGAATACACGGTGCAACTACGCCAAGACCGAGGAGAGAGAGAAGCAATTGGGGGGGGGATGTATTATACTGTAAATGTACTATGTGGGGCAAACCCAAAATTTTTTTAGTGCTTAGGGCCCCTAAACGTCTTAGTACGACCGTCTGTAGCCGAGTAGCTAAAACTGCAAAATGATGGTATTTTTGTCTTGCTGTCGATTCCCGTCTTCGAACTGTACTCTTTGTATAGAAGCTTTCGTAGTAGGAACAATGCAAATGATAAGTTCTCCGGCGACCTTAAAAATACCGACGAATTCTGTAAATACTGACGAATCTATCTACATATGATCTATCCAAGACAGATGAACGGATCTTTTCCGTGGCAAGACAGCACGTGTCAAGCAATTTCCACTGGAAAGATAGCTGCGCCAACTTGACAGTGTCCACGAGAAATCATGCTTTCGTCATCCACAAACTTTTACCTACTTCGACTGTAAAAATTTTCTATTCATGAGAACTGCACTTCTTACATTAGTTATTTCAATAAACAAAACATGAAAATACTTTAAAAGCATTTTATAGACCAGGCATGGCCAAACTTCAAGACGAGGGGAGCCTCATGATAGATTTTATGAACGTTCGAGAGCCGCAAGTCCAATTTTATATCTTTTCAAAAATAATGAGACAGGTTTTGAATCTAAAGAAACTTTTGAATAAAATTAATGTATATATGATTAACATGATTACATATAAATATGAATAAATACATCTGATATCTACTGCTTTGTATTCAGAAAATTTAATCCCCAAGAAAATAAAAATTTGTAACGTTTGTACTGAGCAACTGAGAGTTTTTTCTTCAGGTAGAGAAACCAAATATTTTCGTCTGATTTCCTTTATAGCTCTCCGTTCATAATTATTGTTGTTTTATCTCAGTAGAACTAAAAGGAATCGGGAGCATATTCATTGGTCTACAGTTACGTAAAAAATTTTATTTGAGTAAATTACAAATCGTTTTTTAAAAGAAAACTGAGTGCATTTTTAAAATAATTCATGAGCTGTCCTTTAGAAAGTGTAAATTAAATGATACACGTCAACTACATAGAAACTGTTATTCGAGAAAAAATATTTATTTAAAACTAAGCTATTAACTTGTTTAGGATTTTGCCTAAAAATTAATTTTGATTCTCCTCACAATTAACATAAGGACCAAAATACTAAGATCATTTGAATTTTTGAAACCTAACCTAAGAAATTGTTAAAATTTTTTTCCCCAAAACTTTGGAATAATTACTTTGACTGATTGCAATTTCAGTAGTATTTGAATAATCAGTATCTCTCATGACGGCCCTGACTGTACAGTATTTCAGCGTGGCATCCAACGGAATCTGCCAGAATTTTTCAGTAATTTGTGCAATGCGCATCATTGAAAATTCTCGAAACTATCTTCCAAACTGCCTTTATAATTTTGAAATAGATAACAAAATTCATGCTCATCATTGAAAATTCTCGAAACCATCTCTTGAATCGTTACGACAATTTTGGACATACATAACCCATTGCTAATAAATCTAGTAGTTCATGTCGGGCTATATAAGCACTTCATCGAGCACACAGGTACTAATCACAGTATTATTTCTTTAAAAAAAATCTGCTTTCCAATAAGGATACATAGCAATATTAACATCTAATAAGATGGCTTCACTTCTACTTCGCTGTAACTTGAATCTTACCTGTTATTATTGTTATCCGTGCTGCTCCTTAGGCCTCAAATCATCTATAAATAAATTAGGGAAGGTGAATGTGTAGCTGTCTCAGCAAAAGCCGGCTTGAAGTTTTAGTACAGGTAGAACTGAAAGGTTTGGCGTGATCTTCGCAGGTAGATTTCGAGTGTAAGGCGAAAACAATCACTACGTGGACGAATCCATTTTAAAATTTAGGGAGGCTAGTTCTCTAAACGCATTGAGGAAGGGGGGAAACTACGCGAATATTTAAAAAAATTTCAGAACCTGGGGATAAAATGCTAGGGGGTGAATTCGCAATGATATGGTATTCTGCCTGACAGAATATTTCTACTGTGTCGAATTTACCTGTGTACTTGTGGTACGAAATGTAATTGTTTGTTATTGAACACTGAAAACAGCAACGGTTGTCATCAAATAATTTTGACTAATGATATAAATTTGATTACATAACTGTTTATTAAATGGTAGTCGTAATGATAATCGCCTTTCGCAACCAGCCGTTAGTATCCTTGAGATTCGAAAAAGAAACGAAGCCTTCCGCCCTGCCTTTTCGAGTAGTGAAAGTCATTGTGACCTTGGCAGACACCTCTTTGACCTTGGTTGCTGATCAACGGTTTTTAAATAAATGCATAGGAATCCTGTAGGTTTCCTAACGGAATACTCTGTCAGTCCTATCATCGTTAATGTTTCGAGAATATTTTGGAAACCTGTTTCCTTATAGCGTAGTCATAACTTTTTATAGAGGCAAATATTAACCTACGCATTTCAATATCGCTTGTGACTACTTGCTAAATTCTAATGGTACTTTGGTATTATCGCAACAACCATCTTGGCGCAGTTTGGCGAAGAAAAGACATGGTAATTTCAGATCTGAGAGAGTTATTTATTTCATATCGTACATGTCATTAGGTGTATGTACATATATACATTAATTTTAATTCGACATTTATCTCGGAAAACAATTTATAAAACTACTTACAAAATGGTATCTCCCGCATATAAGTGTTCCAGTCTTGGTTGCCATGGGCGTTTTCGTATTTTTCCCCATGTAACTTGTATACAAGCTAGTTTCTCTTAGAAAGTCCTCCACGAAGGCATCCATTCCCTTAGACAAATAGCCCTCGAGTGCTTTGCCGTAATTAAATAAGCCAGGCAAAATTTAACACTAATTAATTCTTTACTCCAAAATTTAACACTAATTAATTCTTTACTCCAGCAGTATATATAGGTCTGACTACTGTAGCAAATGGCAAACGGCTATTCTCGAAACAATTACCGCTTCGAATGTCGACGTGTTCGTTACTTTTTTTTCACGTTGCATTTAAAATGTTGTTTCTAAAAATACATCATCAAATGCGAATCTGAACGTTCCCGCCTTTGTGGAAAAATATTATAGTCCTGCAAAAATTTCACAGAACTTTCTTCGTTTGCGGGCAGATCCCACAAGCGCATATTTCAAAATTTAGCTGAAGACAAAAAATATTGCAGCTTGCCTTTAGAACTTCTAATACCACCAGAACACCATGCACGAAAATGGTGACGTTGCATATTCAAACTTCGTTATCGGTGTGGTTACCCGAAGAATTGTTATGCGCATGGTAGGCACAGTTTGGCGACTTTTACCAAGGTTGTTGCGATAATACCAAAGTACCATCCTAATTTTGTTCTTAAATTGAATGAGTTCAGTCTAAAGCATTTTTTTTTCTAATTAAGACAAATCTCTATTAAGTAAAACTAGTATTTACCCCGGCATGTTTCTTTTGTTTATTTTCTACTAAGATCTAGGTATATAAGTGTATCTGTTGCATCGCGTATCAGGTAACCATTAAGCTACTTCATTATAAATGAAATAGAAAAGATATTCGCATTATTTTAAACGCTATGAAACCATCAGAGGAAAGCTCATAAATACTGTACTGGTAGGTAATAAAACAATATTTTATCATCAGACTAATCAAGCCTCAATGCTTTTGTAATCGAAAAAGTCCTTTACTGTAGCGGAGCATATGAGCAATGCATAAATGTGTCTAATTCAAATACGTATTATTTCGTACTGTAAAAAATTGAGGTACTAAAAACGCCTGCTATGCCAAAGAATATTTTCAACGCTACTTTTAGTATTACTGTATATCCTTATAAAGATGGCTCACTCGTGGCCGATTGGATAAAGAGTCACACTGGCAGTTCCTGGATTTCCGACGAACTGGCGGGGGGCGGGACTAGCCCACCAATGAACGCTTGTAGTTAGACTCGGATTTTAACGCCGGCGAACGGACTGGCTTGTATGGGTGTTTTTCATGTTTTTTCCCACGTAAATGTAAATGCAAGCCAGTTTCCGTCAAAAAGTTCTCAAATGCTTTCCTCCCGTTAAACAGAGCACTCATGTATTTTGCCATTTTGAGATCACCTGGCGCTAAATGGGCTGGCTGTACTATATGGTTTTCGTTTTCCCCGTGTGTAACGTGAATGTAAACCATTTTCCCCAAGAAAGTTCTCCACTAATGCATCCCTTCCCTTAATTAGGTTGTCTTTGAGAGCTATAGTCATTAATCTCCAGTTGATTTTAAAAACAAATCCTGTTAATATTTCTGTATAGGAAAATGGTCGTCGATTGCTTTCCAGTTGCTTTCTTTTCTCCTTAGCATTTGTTTTCGTAATCTAAATTTTCTTTTTCAAAGCATAATAGCGAGTTAATTCTTATTGCCAGTATGCTATATACTAATAAAATATTACTCAAATATGAGAATGCAAAGTAAGTATTATTTCGAATAGAATTCAGTTATTCAATGGAATTAAACTGAAGTGAAACTCGAAAATTTTCCTTTATTGAACATGTGACTCAAGAGGTAAAAAAAATTTCCTGACTTTCAGATTCCAAGGTCACTTTCAGTTTCTATTTGAGTAATTAACGTTTCTCAGCCTGTCTTCTGATTTAGATATCCTTGATTGGGTCTTTCCTTATCATTAACTGGCTAAATCAGAAATGGACCAACTTTCCTTCTCTGTACATATGAAAACAATCAGTATCTAGTGCTTCACTTTTCATCAGGTTCTTTATATATAGCTTCATTTACTGTAGTACAATCTTCACAAAACGTCTCCCAAGAACATCTATATCTTTTGGATGTTTAAAATCGAGCTGGCGTGGAAATGGCTAAAACCTTAGTAAATTTCCTCCAAGGGGAAGGATTGCCTTCAGCTAAGTGGGGTTCTAAGAATAGGACCTCCGTTTTAGCCCTGGATTCAGTTGCTGAAAAAATGTAATGGGTTGTTCCAAATGTAATGGGTTGTTGGGGTCTTCCTCCCCCCTTTTGTTTTGCAAGTGTTCACAAATATCAGTTTTTCCAAGGGAAATTTTCGCCTTTAGGTGAGTAACTGTTAGTATTTTCATTTAGGTACAGGCTACGCAAGTAAAAAAAAACTGCGAGGGAATTTCGTGAAGCTGTAGTTACCTTTGTTAAACATTATCTGATCTAGCAATATCATTTGCTTGACGAAAAATCTCGAATCTCGCATAAAATAAATGGTTATATTTTTGCCCATTAATTATTGTGATTTCATTTTTGTAGCATGTCTTCTAATCAGTCTTAGCCTTCCTAACTGTACGTCAGATTTACAAATTCATGTGGATTCTTCGATGTTTTCGGTAACTTGTCTTTCTTTCCCATTTCGTTCAAGTAAGTTTCGTAAGATCATTATCTGTACTTATCTGTTTGTAGTCGAATAGATATGTTATTACCAATATTCGTAAAAGTATTAAAAATTGTAATTGTTGTTAATTACCTGTTATATCAAAAAGTTCTTCGAAGGCACTATTTTGAAATATACTAATAATTTGTTTTCTGTATTGCTTTGGTTAACAAAACCAGCTGTCGCCAGTTGCATTTAATTCATCATACTTTGAAAGTAAATTTGTTGAAATAATTTTAGATTCGAGAAACTTGTTAGTTGGATTAATTCAACGACATTTATAGAGTAACAATAGTTTTGGGGGCAAGACCTATGCAGTTAGGGTGCAATATGCAAGACCAATTCAGTTAGGATAGTTTTCGTTATAGGGACAACATGCACTGAACAATATTGTGCAGACATATTATATGCCCCAATGTTGTCTTTTGCCCACCGTTAAATTACAATTCTTAGCTCTTACACCAGCGCTCTATTTTTCAAATTGTTATCGACAAATAGTTTTAAATTAATTTATTAAGTAAGTTCTTTGAAGCAAATATTCTAACACTGTAGCTAATTGAAAAAAAAAAAAAAAGAAAATCACATTACATGCATATATTGAAGCGCAGCTGTACGCATGATAGCATTTTCCAATATGTTGAATTATTATTATTAATTTACTGTTTCAGTTCAAGGTGATAATAATGAGAATTGCTATTCATGTATTTATGTTGGAACCAAGTTTACAAATGCGCTTTCGAAAACATTAGACTGCAAAACTTATTCCCTTTAAATTGTGGAGAGACATAAAAGAGAAACAAATGTGAAAGATTTTTTATGGTTTCTTGTTTTGGCAGATGTTCGGAACGCAAATATAGCCGTTATTATAACCTGTTGCAGTGACGTAATTTTGTGTGCTAATCAAGAAAGCTTTCACCACAGCATTATTCATCAACAAAATTTCTGTACTTGTATACCACGGAACAGGATTTCGCAGAAAGCGCAAACCCGTTGCAATTAAAAGAACAAACAGAAAGTAACGCATACTTTCCCTCTTAAAGGGGGAACTTCAAGTGCAAGGTCGATTTCATCACGCTTCTTTATTGCATTGCTCACCTGGAAGGACGAAGTGGATAGATAGATTTGGCGTCATCTCTAATAACTTCCCTCACGTGGCCGCTTGTTGATCAACTTCGACTTCCAAGTTGGATAGGACAGACAGGCGTAGTCTCAGCTGCCTTTCCTTCGGACGTATCTATTAGCTGGGGGATGATTCTAGAATTTCGACGAGTTCCCCTATTTAAAGACAGTATTACTGACAATTTTTTTTTGTTTCGTGTGGGGGGGGGAGAATTTTTTCCTGCGTCCGAGCTCAGAAAAGTCGTTTTTGCTGAATGTGTTGTAAAATCTTAGTAAGCGGAAAAGATAACTTTTATACATTCGTGTGTGAATGCAGGTTAGCGCACGATAGAACAGTTTTAGTATAGTGAGAAAAACAGGCATTACAAAAACGAAATGGGCAAAGAAAGGATTTACACGTAAAAGAACAAACTGTGTGCAGCAAATGACTATGCATAAAAATTACCGCAACCAGTTTTTCGTTACAAATTATTTCAAAATTAGTGGCTTGAAAATATTTCAATAATCTTCAAAGTGGCGGGCGTATGTTTAGCAACAGTTTGACCTCGAAAGCTTGATTCTAAATTTAGCATTTGGGAATTTTAAAGTATGTTTATTATGAATTGCCTAATCGAAGTTAGTTTCAGATCCACCATGCTGTTAAAATCAAGGATTTAAAATTCAGTAAGATGTCAGTCTTTTCGTCTTCATCATACGTCTCAAATCGAAGAAATAATTTGAAGTTTCTTAATTAATTGGGAAACTGAACGAAAATGTTTTCATGATTCATATTTTAAGGTAAAATATTTTAATTCATCGCAATTATCTTCAGAATTCTGATGAGATTCGCTACATCACATTACCATCGTTTCAGTGTACAGTCAACTCAGAATCATCGTTAATCAGACTGTCGTTAGGAATAATCTGTATTATGATTAAGAGAAAAATACTATTAACAATTTATTTTTATTTTCCAGCACTTTAATCTGGGAAATAAATTCACCTAGTTTAGTAAATACGGTACTTACGTATTAGAAAACCATCTTTGCACAGTCTAAAGATTTTTTATAACAAGATTCGATGAAATTTTCGGATTAAAACTAACACTGGATATGGTTACCTAAAGAACTGTTAGGCGCGTGGTTGCCAGAGTTTGGCGACTTCTACTCAGGTGGTTGCGATAATACGTAAGTACCGTAAATACTTCCATACATACGTATCCACGTTTGATTGATATTTTTTTCTTTGAGCAATTTAATTTGAACGGAATGATTTAACAATGCTTATATATTCCAGATCACGTACGATTAAATTATAAAATATTGTGGATAAAAACAGCTACCAAATGTTATGACATCATGTGCTATTACTGCTGTTATCGCAGGCACTTTTCCCCTTTTTGGTGTTTCCATAGCCAGCTTTGTTTTGTTTTTCCTTAGATAGTTTTTTTTAGTCTGTGATAGCAATTTTAACCATAGTTCCGGAATAAAAAACTTGTTTTGTAAAGAAGTTAACCCACTGGTCAGAAGTTTTACATGATATAATGCAACACTGGTACTCATCTTGTTTGTGGCTTCGGCTCGAATTATGATTTCGTTCAAAAAGTGAGAAGTACTGCCGTATCACTTGTGACGGTACAATGGTTAGCGGAGGCTGACTGTTAATCCAAAACCAAGGGTGAAAAGTTTGACTTCTGCGTAAGGTTTGAGTGTGTAATTTAAAATGGCCTAAGTCATACCTAAAAAATGATGCACACAAAAAAATAAATCTGGAAGAACGAATGGAAGAATACATGAACTTATCAATGTAATAAACGGGAAAAGATGCCTCAATAACCCCCGTTTAAATCAATTCATATTTGGACATCCACTCTTCCCCACTTAATACTGCGATAGAATTATACTAACTGTATGTGTAGGAAAAAAAAGCTGTCTAGAAAACTACATCTTCTCATGCCCATTAACACAAGCACATCACAGCATTAGATGAACTACAAACGAACTCGATAGACAGAAGATACAAATTATCTTAGAAGCTATAAATAATAAGTTTCATCACAAAATCAACAGTATTGTCCAATATATTTCAGAACAAGGTCAAGATATTAAGAAATAATTATTTACGAAAAAGATCTTTATATTAGTGTTAATATCTTTCTAAATAAGAACTGGATGCATATTTTGCGAAGTTAGCATGGAGCTTTGTAAGATGCTCATTGGATCAGTAGCATCGCCGGACAGTACCTTCATCCCCATATGGCAACGTCTTGATGCTTACTCCTGTCCTTCCCTGTATGCGTGTGGTCCTTCCCTCCCCCCTTTTTTTTCACGAGTGCAGTAACGGTCTGCCCCTCTGACGCACCTTAGGCAACGCTCCTGGTTATGAGACGGCCAAATGACCGATGGGTTTTGCTGTTTCCAGATTCTTAAAAAGCATTGGTCGTCTACTGTGTGTGTGGGCTGCTCAGACCTTATAGTGGTTGATGATGCTGGCTACCGTACCGATGGGCCCAGGTTCGAATCCCGGAGAAGGCTGTTTGTAAGCGTATAATGTCTAAGCGGCAAGACAGTACTCTTGAGAAGTTAGTGATTGGGAAAGAGGGGTGAAAGACCCTCGGGCGGCCACCCGGGGTGTTCTCCCTCAGAACTGTGAAGGAAGCTTAAGTAAGCAAGGCTCGGCGATACCTAATGTATACCTACGGGAATGCACAGGTGCCGGCCTTGTTTAACCTGTACTTCTATTGCCTGTGTGTGTGGAGGGGGGAGAATTAATGCGATTTTGTGAATTTTCTACTACTTCTTCCTACCTTAAAAATTTTTAAGTCATCTTAAAACTCATACATGTTAAAATAATATTTCCATTTAAATTAATTTATAATAAACAATAATTTATTTAGGAACATTTAATTTCGTAATTTTTACAAAACTGATTTGTGTAAATTTAAAAATGCCAAAACATGAATCTTTCAGACATATCTGCAACTGAATGTCTACCACCAACGGTCTGCTATACCAACAGTTGTCTGTTCGTCACCATCGAAATAGCTCTATCTCGATGGTGACTGTCTGTCCCGACAGCTGCAAAAATAAAGGGGGCTAAAGGTTTTTTGCGGACATGATGTAGATATCAGAGCTGACTTCAGCTTGATAAAGTGTTTATGAGGATACGGAAAAAACTATTTCATATCTAAACTACTTTGTTTATTATAAATTTTCTTTTTTAAATTACTTCTTGTTTTACGTACGCGAGCTTTCTGTTGTGCGCCTGAGGCAAGTGCTTATGGAATTCAAGATACTTGGAATACTTATACGTAGGCCGGCTTCAGCGCGAACTTTATCGCGCTATATCCATGGAATTCAGGCAGATTTAAGGCTGCAATAAAGAAGCTACAGAGATACAAAATTTCCAACGACGTCAGTGATCATGCGAGTTTACGTAACGTACAACATCAAGAAACCTTCCGTATCCTGTGACGTCAGTGGAAATTCTACCATCTTTCTCTCGCTCTCTTAGTTAAAAAATTTGCGGCAACGCTATTTAAGAGAGTAAATGTAGATATCGAGCAGTAGGCGAAAGAGATAATTGCCATTCATGCGTTAAATACCAATATAAAGCGAGTAATTTATTAGTTCTTCCATGCAATAGTAAACGAATGGTTGCATAAACATTTGATGGTAATAATATGGGCAGCGCTAATAAAACAGTTTTACCTTCGGACTTGCTGATGAGATTAAAATCTGGCAGCGCCATCTATTAGATAAAAGAGGCGTTTAAATTGTGGCTCACCTCGAACGTAAAATTGCGATACCTGCGTTTGGGAAAATAGGTTGATGAAAAAGCTAAGTAAGTGGCGATACTCCTCTTAAGAATTTTCAAGGCCCAACAAATGAAAAAAACAATTTGTGCATTTTGCTTTTTCGTTATTAGATCATACAAATACTTTTAAGCAATATTTATTCAAGTTGTGCTCTTGCTCGAAATGCGTTCTGCGCTTTCTGACGCTAAACATGACGCGACTTATATTAAGTGATGCGATTTTTAATCGGTGGCTTATTGTTTTTCGTGGAATGCGGCTCTATTATCTTTCTCAGGAAACTATTTAATACTTTTTCTTTCAATTTTTATTTCGAAGATTGAAATTCTTTGGAACGAGGATTTCAGAAGATATGGGCGAAAGAGCTTTTCCTATCCGTTTTTGTATTATAACGTCATCTATCTATCTACCTATTTTTTTCCCTGTACATTTCTAACATAATTTTACTTTTATAAAACTTCTTTAAAATTGTCTTTCTTATGGAAAAAAGAAAAAAAAATTGATGTTCACTCAAACACGGGTCTTAAGTTCCACAGGAGTCCGCCGGGGAATCCTGCGAGGTATATCATAGAATTTTAAATGAACTGGTAATTTCATCTACAGCCGCAAATAAGATGAGCTCCGATACGATTTTTACCGAACTATTTGTCATCAATTTAGCGTACTTTGTTATCTTTATTTACCTCTTAATATCGGAATTAATTTCAATCGTCATTTGTAAATAGTTTTATCTATTTATTTATTTATTTATGTTCAACGTTTCTGATAGCTTTCCATAGAATTCCGGCACGGTTTTGAAAATTGAGCTCTACGTACAAACAAAGTGTGTGCAAAAATTGCTTTGGAAAGAAATTATGAGCCATTTGAACAAAATTTAATTATTGATAAAATTAACGACAGAGCTTTTACAGATAAAGTACGTTTGTAGTTTTTTATGCTAGAGATTTGAGTTGCAAGCATAATTATTCATTCGGCGTATTTTTAATGGTACTTCGACAATTTTTATGAGCTTCATTGTATTAATGCGCATGTTTGCTTTTCTGTCAATTAATGGCGAAGTAATTTTTGTTTTTAACTCCAGGAAATTGATAAACTTTCATTATAATAGCAGGCGCCTATAAACTATAATCCTTTAATTTCCATACTTGCCGCCAGCATTTGAATGCGTTCTCTTTCACCAGAATTTATTCTTTGAACTAGACCCAGCAAGCTTAACTTCTCCGAAAATATACGTATATTATTGAAGGGAGAAAACTTGCAACACGTTTATCTGCCGCAAAATAATGCGCGTTTTCCAAGGCATGCTACCTGGTAAAGCTAGTGCTGACTTTCAGATTAGGTTAGTTGATAAAGTAAAAGGGGTGTCTGCACAAAGAAAGGATTTTCTAAGAACTGGATTGCATTTACAGTAAATGTGAATAAAATCCCGAAAACTCATGTGCCGTGAACCTGTTCCACAGAATTTGAACTAAAGTCGTCGCTAAACTTTGATAGATCTTACGGTGAGCCCTGATTTTTAGAAATAAGAAGTATGCGAGATGTTCCAAGTTAGGGGAGTAGGACACTGATTTTATTTTTCAGGCAATAATGTTGCCATTATTGTTTAACGTTAAAAAGAAAATGTTACCTCTCTATTATAAAGTAAAGCTGTGCAAAAAATAAAATGAAATAAAATAAAGTCATTAAAACATGTTAAAAATGTAAAATTTGAGCATGTGGCATTTAGATAATTTTAAGATGCCAGTAGCCACCTGATGGGGTGTCTGATTAATTACGAACGCAAAGATTAGCTTTCGGAGGTCACCTTCGTAAAAGAAACATGAATAATGATGTTAAAAAACCGGCAAAACGAAATAAAAAGCTTGAACATCATTGACTGTGTCAGGCAGCCGTGATTATAGCAACCATTCACGGCCAAGGACAAAGCTCAATCCAGGTGTGGGCGACTTTTTAAACAAGTCATACTTTCTTTTTTCACTCAACGTGTTGTCGCAGTCCCAAGCAACTACGCAGGTGCAAAAGAGCTCTCCGCGGCGAGGAGCGCGTGTTTTACATGGCACGCATCTTACATGCTTCTGCATAAATACGTTAATTTCATGCTCATTTTCTTTTTTCATACATCGACAAAGGGTGGAGATAAGCATTTATTTATATTTTTTTCCCTCTCATAAAATTACTAAGTTACTAGGACATCTCGATGAAAGCACATTATTTTTTTTTTCTTTCCAATGATGCAATTACAGCTATAGCAGGTGGAATCGAAGCATTACACCTTGCGGAAGGTTTATTAAAATTGTTTTTCTTCTCTCTCTCTCCAGGTTTTGATTTTAACGCGTGCGTTCTCTTTCACTAGGGGTGAAGGTCATATTGTCGTTTTCAGGCAGGAAAATTTGAAATTGTTATACAACTTAACTTTTTGAAGAATAGACTTTTTAGATTATAGACTTTTTAGATTTATAAAATTATTGCTTAAACGAATAATGATGCTTTAGAGAAAGGTTATAACTATTGTAAATGATTTAATAATTGCATTAATTATGTTAGAAAAGGGGAGATGGATTATATTACATGGAATTTTGACAAAATAATATTTACTTTCAAGAAAACTAGGGAAAAAAGCAAGAGAGGGGAATAAAAATAACTCCTGTAATTACCATACAGATAAAGGGCGAGAGACGGCATGTTAAGAATTCACAGTTCTTTATGCTTCCTGAACTGACCCGTATAATACTAAAAGTTTAGATTATTAATTAAGGCAAAGCATACTAGGGCTATCTGCCTAAAGAAAGAAAAGTCCGACTTTGTGTGGGAAACTGACTCGTATTCACCTTATACATGGAGAAAAACAACGAAATCATCCATACAGCTAGTCCGTTAGCTGAGATTTGAACCCGGGTCATACTACCAGTGTTCGGCTGTCTTATTGGGCGGATAATAATGAAAAGTGTAAAAGAAAAGTGCTCTTTTTTAAAACTGAGCATTGCTAAAGAATGAGTATATCTATTTGGCTAGTTTAAGAGATATAGAAATGCAATACTAATTAAAAAAGAGCAAACAATAGATATTTATTACTATATTTTTAACAGAATATTTGCTTTACTTATTATTCTGATTACAAATATAAATGAACTGTATTAACATAAACATATTGTATTTATCGCATTAGGTTCGTTAAAGAGCCGAAAAATGCGGACCTTGGCTTAAATTCTTCAACCCCTGCCCTCTAAGCGGTACGGATATGTTTCAGGTTTCACATAGTTTGATAATTAAGGCAAAACATACAAGGGCTGTGTGCCTAATTTCGTGTTACCCACCGAAAAAAAAAAGCAGCAACACCTATACAGCTAACTGTTTTCGAACCACCCAGTGTTCAACGATCTTATCTTCTCAGCCACCGATGGACTACAACTTATGTGCATTACCGTAGTAATTTAAATGCGGGAAATTTGTCCTTATTATGACACTTTCTGCCACGCTTTAAATTATATGTTCAATAAGGTAATAAATTTTGCATTGTGATAGCCAGATATTTTTTTCAAATTCTGTAAGTATCTGAAGGTTTTTCCTTTGGAAATTATTCTATAAAATGCAGAAAAGTTCCGTAGCGACCATTGTTCGTGTATGCAAATGTAGGAGTTTTTCTTTTGTTTTGATTAAGCACTAGAAACGGAAAAACTTAGATTATTTTATCACTGATCCGATAATTCAAGACAAATTTTTATAGGTACCGGCCTCATCGCAGGTATACGAAATATAGTATCAATAAGGTTATAACCTAGCTTTCCGAGTACGTTATCATGTTGTAGATTTGCACCTCATAATTTCCAAATCAAAATTCTTAGCGCAGAATAGAAAAGTATTTGCGGGGAGTTTTAATATGACTGTGAAACGTCATTTCGTATCGTATCTTAAAAGAATTGTACTACTGGGGAAATAAGGATAATTTTTTATCACTGATTTGTGGTACTCGCGAAACCAAGCAATGAATGAGATGGAAAACTAGAATCCTAGCCCCCCCCCCCAGTAATCTCTTATGCCGCCCCTTCGGAGAGGCGAATGCTAGGGAGAAAGCAGGTGAATAACTAATAGCTCTACTAACGGCAGGTGCTAGTGTATCCTCCAATAACATTTTGACCTCGTGTTGAAATACACTGCTTTCATTCAAGAGATTCTTCCATTGTACATCGTAATGCAATTACGAAATACTATCCGTTTCATTATGAATATTTATTATTATGCGTTGTCATGCAATCTAAACGCTACTTTAATGCATTATAGTAAGGATTAGAAAGATTATATGTCTCTTAAAGTCGTTTAACCGTTCATTTTCACTTTTAATTCGAAATTTCCTTGTGATAAATTATTCTTTATTTTATGTTGCTTAGCGAGTTTACAAGAGATAATGCATATGGATTTTGAGAAGTTTCGAATCACTTTTTTATAACCTCTATTTTAATTCAATGCTTCATTTTCATTATTATGATTACCCTTCTTTGTTAATCTAAAAAACGAAGTTTTCATACTACTCCATCACAAAGAGAAAGAAATGATGTGATTCTGTATGTGTGCAAACTAGTTTCTCGTGATTAGTAATGACGCTTTAATTTAGGTTGATATTTCTGTACTTTCTGTTTTAGACCTTCCTCCGAGAGCGAGATGGACAGAAACATGGCAAAAGCAAAGAATAAGAGCAGAAGGTGGCAGAGGCGAAGCTGGAACCACTCCTCCAGTATCACCCAGCAACCCTCCATCTCCTGTTGTAAATTCGGAAAGAAGCCGTCCAAATTTAACGACTTCTGTACAGTCAGATCCTTTGCCAATTCTTTCTACGGATGAAACTTCCATGGAAGAACCATCATCATCCAGTTCAACTCCGCCTCCAATGAGACCAGCTTATATGGCCGTGCCTGTAATTCAAAGTATAGCCACCCAAGATCGCCCGTTAGATTACCATGTTCCAAGAGTTAGACGCCAGGTTTCCCAGGAAAGTGAATCTGACGAAATACCAGTTGCCGAGAATGCTATGCATTTGAACCATGAACGAGATCACATCAAAATCCAGCAATATCATTCGCAATCCAATGTTCAAATCCCCGATTCTCAAGAGGACTCTCATCCAGACCCTTACCATTTCGAAATGCGTCCGATGTCTCCAGTTGATAGTGACAGTAATTCATCCAGATCACCAGACAGCTTAGTGGATGAGAGAGGAGAAAAAATGGCTATGATTCCTTCATTGCCTGTCCGTCTAGCCTTGCTGCAGCAAAGGGTATGTGTATGTTAACAGTATTTTTTAAAGTAATATTACAGTCTTTGCTGTCAAAATTGAAAAAGTAGCTTCTTTCGCTTTGTTAGGGTCGATAATTACATACATTGAAAAACAAGTCCGTATTAAATAAATTAAAGCACACAATAATTATCCATGCATTATTAAGTAAGTCTATTTACCATTAAAGTCTTAATTATTACATTATATTGAAAGTTAGGATTACAGTGGAATATGGCGCTATGAAATGTCAAAGCTTTTAGTTTAAAATCTACCTACTTAAGACAGTTACATCTTAAAGTGTATATTAACTGACAAAGCTGCATACTGTGCTTGAAATTCGATTAAATAATAAATATACACAAGATAAATAGTAAACAATTACTTTGGATTTCAGTAAGGACAGCCGTTTACTGTTATATCCACAAAAGTTTTCGTATAATTTTAAATTACAGACACAGCATCTGACAGCTAAATATTTCCAATAACAAAAATATACAAAAGCTTAAGTTTCTGTCATATTCTTAAAAAAGATCTTATTAATTTAAAATTTTTATTTCATAAAAATTAGTACATTTTCGCAATACAAAAATACTCGACATATAATTAAAATGAAACAAATTATTTTAACAGCTTGGACTTCCTACCGATGTTCCTTTAGAGTTTGTTAATGGAGGTCATGGTATAAAAAATCCCCTTTTGCAGAGAAGTCACAGACATTCCTCATCTGCCCAAGAGATGGCGCCACTTCCATCGCCTTGCCAAGAAATTCTTCCTGCTGGAGAAGTAGAAGCGGGAAGGTGAGTGTCAAGTATTACCTAAAACATTTTTAAAGAAGAAATGTTAAATTATTTTTCATATAAAATATGTGATTGAAACAGATGTATGACCATTGGCTGATTTATGAAATGAGGTGCTACCTCACTTGAATTTTCTTCATGCTTTCTATTACTGAAATGAATTTTTTAGGGGGTTGCGAGTTGCAGAACCGCATAAATCTAGTATGTATATGACTTAATAAAGATTTTTTGCTCCGGCGATAGATTATGAGATTTAGTTTGCAGATAAAGGCAAAGATACTATCAGAACAGATTTATTAGATTGCGCAAGTGGCTATCGCGTTGGGCCCCAATAATTAAATAAATAGTAAACATACCTTGTAGTTTAAGATTTAAAATATAAATTATGCATATATAATAATTTTAAAACTTGTTTGCTTTATGAAAACTATAATTCTTCTTTTATATTTGGTTTGTAAAATACCTGGATATTGCTATAAATTTAGGTGAGACCTGATATTTTTATTTCTTCTTTGACTGACATTATTAAAAATCCCTGCACAGATAATCTAATTAAACTAATTAAAAAATGCATATTTTGTAATTATTTTATATTTTTATATTTGAACAAGATGTGAAAATTTGGCAACTGTCAAATTAGTTTTCATTCCATTCGTGAGAGCTATTTAATAAAAAATACTGAGCATTTCAGTAGTCTGATTATTCATAGAATTTTCAAAACAGCTTTAAACTTTGCGTATGATCACTAAGCATATAATCAATAATTCTTTAAAAAAGGTCTAGAAAAGTATCTTGGTAGTCAGCTGAGATGTTTATTTGCTTGGCTGTCCTTTTTAAACCTTGAGTAGTTTAATTATGTATATAGAAAAAAATTATTTTTAATGAATTCTCGAGCATTAGACATTTATGTCCAAGAATTAAATTATATTTTTAAGAAAGTAAATAATAGTAGTAATAATAAATAATAGCAAGTAGTAAGTCCCAGGAGTCTGTAAATATTTAAAAAATTCATACAGTATAAAGGAATTGGTAGAACTGAATGCAGTTTGTGAAAATTTATTTTCGTGAAAGAGGTTTTTTTTTTTTTTTTTTTTTTTTACAAATCACACATTTCTATGGAAAACTATAATATATTTGCACGCAAGCATATAAGCATATCATTCTAATTCTGTGTGTCCACAATCACTACAAATTACAGTTTGCAAGCAAGTCAACAACACTCTTAACTGCAGCATGCAACATATCTGAATGGATGCAGGAAATATTGTGGTGAATGGTGTCCTTTAATTGCACTAAAGAACATGAGCTATTGTGGTTCACTCTGGATTTTGACATAACTTGAGAGCCGAAAATCAAGTGATGCTAAGTCTAGGGAGCAAGGGGCCCACTTATTTCTGCAGTTAAGCGTGGTGAGTATGTAGGGGCTCCTGAGTATAGCTCCTGAATATCTCCTTTCAGATTCTACTGTTATGGGTCTTGACTGTTCCGTGCAATGAAGGATGAACCTCGTTTGTCCACAAAATAGTGAGAAGCCATTGTGGATTATCATCGATTTTTTGACAAACCCCAATTTACAAATTCATATTGCTTAATTTTGTCATTTGATACTCTGATTGCAGATGCAATTTTAAAACACTGAAGGGTGTGGAATACCAATATCTTTAATATACTAGTATTTCATGCCAGTATATACCAGTATTTTGTGCACTACTTACTGCATTGGTTGATTGTTCCATTAGAGTGCCACCTGCAAAGCCCCATTGGAAGTACGGACCTCTGATAAATTTGGCACATCACCACAAGGGCAATGATACAAATTTCCTGTTTCCTCAAAATATCATACCAGGGAAGTAAAACTTCAGTCAGCATATTTTGGCTGAGGTAAAACAGCTTCACCAATAACATTTTATCCACCAATGTCAGCATCACAATTAAAACTTTATGTATGAGCAAGTTGGAGGAAAATCAGATATGAGCTGCTAATTGTAAAACCCTGCAATTTATAGTCGTCTGATTTACATATGTCTTGTTACTTTGTCTTTGCAGCGCCCTTTATCAATGAAAATTTTAACTTTTATTTTTTTTTCTTTCCCCCCCCCCCCAAAAAAAAAGAAAAAAGTATCATCGTAAACTGCTGTCAATTCAACCAATTCCTTCAATTTGTATGTATTTAAAAAATATTTACAGGCTTGTGGGGCACCCATTATTAACCTTTGCATTTTAATGTAAATATTTTTATTAAGAAAGACTGCTGCATAACTTTTGAAAGCAGCATATTTATACAGAAGGTAAGTAAGATAAATTAATTTAAAAGAATTATTGATTTTGGAAAGCCATTGACTTGCCACATTACGTTTTTATGTACCTGATAGTAAATTAAACTGTAGCAAAAGGAAACAAGTTTTTAAATTTGTGGTACTCCTCTTTTTAGGCTAAGCTGCAGAGTTTGTGGGAAAACATTTGGATTGCAAAGATTATTGAACAGGCATATGAAATGCCATAGTGATATGAAGCGGTACCTTTGTACGTTTTGTGGCAAGGGATTCAATGATACATTTGACTTAAAGAGACACACCAGGACACACACAGGTAAGTTTTTCATAATTTTTCTTTACAATATAAAGCTGTTAATAAATATTACCCATTACCTGTTAACTGTTCAAGGTAAGTGTTTTGCTATACAAATTTTCAGAATGCTTTGCTAATTTAATAAGCCACTAAAATATGCACATTTCTTTCAAAGAGGTCCGATATGAAGAATAAAAATTTTTCTGAATGTGAAAGCTTATTCATTCTTTCCAAAATTGGATTTCTCATGTATTAATACTTCACTAATCTAAAAATATTCTTTTCTTGCTCTTTTAATTTGAGGAAATAACTGATGATTTATTATAGCAATGTATGGGAAAACTGTCAGCTTGAAAGATGAAAAGCTTTACAAAATACTTTCTTAAGATCGATTAGATAGGTTTATTCTTACGAAGAAAGTATAAAAATTATTCTTTCAAGGGGAGATGCTGAATTTGTTGGAACTAAATATTAATAAAATAAACACATTATTAAGAAAAGAAACCATCTTGAAGAAAGGACCATGTCGAAATGCTTTCATCCAAATAATATTTTTTAAAAATTCTTTTTAATTTTTCTCTTAAATATGTGCAATTTTTAATTTAAAATTTAATTATTACCTAATAATAAGAAATATACCAGATCTTAACTATTCGTCTTGTTTAATATATTGTCAATACATCCAAAAAACTATGCAGTTTTCGTGATAGATTGAAAAAGTAGACACAGAATTCTTTGCAGTAAAACAATACAAGATTTTGTTTTGTTCACATTTTTTATTTTTCTATATTACTAAAATTTTATTATTTTAATTGTTTTAGATGAATAAGTTTCATTAGAAGTAATTATTATTTAGAACTTTCTGAATTCATGGAAATTATGAAAAATGTTTCATGTGAAAAAACTTTTCATTATATTATGGTAATTTCTTAAAGCATAGTTTATCTGCCATGATTTTTATTTTAATGTGATTTATTTCAAGTTATTAGTGTGACTGTTATTTATAATTCATTCTCTTTTGTAGGAGTACGCCCATACAAGTGTAATATGTGTGAGAAGTCATTTACACAGAGATGTTCTTTAGAGTCGCACACTTTAAAAGTTCATGGTATTCAGCATCAGTACGCTTATAAAGAACGAAGAGCCAAAGTATATGTTTGTGAAGAATGTGGACATACTACAACCGAGCCTGAAGTGCATTATGTTCATTTAAAACAGAACCATCCATATAGTCCAGCTTTGCTTAAATTTTATGACAAACGTCATTTTAAATTTTCTGATGGATCATTTCCACTGGGTTTATTGAGAGTACATTCATAAAATTTAGAAGAGTTGTGTTGTGAAACCATGTGGATTTCATTCAGGACAGACATTATTTTATGCTAGTTGTAATGCCTCAGTTTTTCATGCCTATATCAGAATTTATAAAAATATTATGTTTTTAATGATGGAAATTGTTTCATAGCTTAGTGTATTTCTCCTCGTGGCAGTTTCTTTAGGTATATTTTATTTTAATATATTTATTAATGCAGTGAGGTGTTATTTCATATTTTTGAGTTGCGTAATTTTTTGTACAGATTACTTTTGTGTATGAAATTTGAGCTATGAATATGAGGAAGACTAAATCTCCATCATTAGTTGATATTACTAAGATTGTAATCATCTAACAAATATTTAATATATTGTATACTCTTTAATGAAGCCTGAAATTATTTGTCAGAAAAGTTAAAATTTTAAGAATAGATCTAAAGTAGGTGAAAAAAAATCTATTTGTAGGATTGTCTATACTTTATTTAATCAAAAATGAATTGCTAGTGATTATTTATTAAAAGAGCATTTTAAAAATTTCTGTTTAAAAAGCTGTAAACAAATGTAGTTAATTTAAAAATTCATGAATTGATAATATTTATTTTGCATTTTGTGTAATAAATATTTTAATAAATATATTTTTAAATGTAAAAATTTTTTAAAGATTTTATTGTGCTTTTATAATCAAGCATTCTGTTAAAATTACTTTTGTTTGGACAGTCTAGTCGTACTGTAGATCTATATACACTGAAGCTGCTGAGCCTTTATAATCAAAATCTTCTGAAACTCCACTGTAGCATTTTAATTGCTATATTTTTATGTGATGCTTTTTCAGTAATTATGTGCTTACTCTTGATATAGCGTGACAGTTATTGAATATGCATATTTATGTATTATTTTTATGTGATACATTGCCATTGCATTTGCTTTTGAAAGAATCAAGTAAAAATTATCACAAACATTTTGTCAATGCATTCTTACAGCATTTTAATGCATTCTGAAAAATTTGGTTGCATACTTGTATCTTCCATGTAGAAAAGGCACAAATTGATGCTGTTGAATGCATTTTAGCAGCATTTACATCTGGCACTAAATATGTTCCTTTTTTTAAATGCTCAAGTGGTAGGTAGTTTTGTTGCGTTTTTTTTATGTTCACTGTAAATATTTTGTACAAATGTTGCGATAAGTACAAACTAACGTGCTTTCACTTGTCTGTCTATATTATGTTATTTAAATGAATTGAAGCTAATGTCTTTCGTATTTGTAATTCATGAATGTTTATTAGCTGAGAGAATTTGATTATGTTGCAATATCTCATTATGTTTTGCAAGTGTGAAATTGCTGGTCTTTTTGAGTATTTATTTAACATAATTTCTTAGGGTTGTGTTGTTGATAATTATGTCCAAAACTGCAAAGATTTTTGTCAAGATGAAATTGAGCTTTCTTTGAATATTTATTAGGAAAAAAAAAAGTGTCTAAACAAACTTCATATTCAAATGAAATAAGACTCAAAAGAGTTTACTGTACAAAGCTTTCATGAGTGTTTTCAGATGGCCTATTATAGATTAGAATTGATATTATTATTTTCTATTCTGTGAATTTCAGTTGTGCTTGAGAAAGAAGTAAAAAGTAAAAGAAAAATATATTGTTTCCATTTGTTCAGAACAAGGTTATGAAAGAGTATAAATTCAACTTTGCTTGAATTAAAATATTTACTGTTATACAGTATAATTTGTTTGCTGTTAGTGTCTGATTTTGGAGCTTTTTAACCAATCAGCTGTAAAGAATCAAAAGGTGTGGCAGACTGCCTTTCTGTGGGAGCTATGTGGTTAAGGATTACTCATAAAATGTGTATTCTGTATAGTTTTAGAACAGATTACCATAAGCTTTTGGGGATTTGTATTTATTTGTGGGGGTAAAGCTGGATTTATATGAATAGGTATGTAACACTGTGTGAACTTCACAAAATCAAACTGTGTTAACGTGTTCTGGATAGTTGTACAGCTATAACACTGCCCAGTAAAAAGTTTATACTATTTTAAATCTTCTGGATAGTGGTTCACTGAAAATATGTAGAAAATTTTATTTATACAAAAAGATTTCTAATACTTTAAAGTGCACTTATATTATGGATTTTCATTATTTATCAGATTACTGTGATTATTTTCAGTAATATCTGTCTATGTTTAGACAATGAATATGATATATATTGTTGTAAATGAATTTCTTTTTTGTGTTAAATAAAGTCTATTTTTGATTTCCTATAAATTATATATGAGTACAAATTGAAACATATGGCAAGTAGAATAAAAACAGAGTACATAATTTAGATCCAGTGTTGTTGTAACTTCTGATGAACTTGACAAAGAGTGCCTTTCTTTTGATATAATAAATTAGATTTCTATCTGCCAAATGACAAAATGAAGTTGTTTAAATGCAGTAATTTAATCTGATTTAACTCCCATTGCTTGTAAGAAATGAATGTTATACAATTCTGTAGAAAAAATTATTTTTATATAAATGTTTTATTTTTTTTATGAAATGAATTATTTTTGATATAATAAATTTATGTACAGTATACAAGCTTCAAAGAAAAATATATTTTATCCGCTGTTTATTACTGGTAATCAAAATGTGTAGTGAGATATGTTATCTATCAAAAATCAAAATTTAAAAGAAATGTGTTATATTTAGTAACATGTAGTTATAAGTATTAAAATCAAATATATATCTTGTGTAATATTTTATGTACTCCTTAATCAAAAGTTATGAAAGCTGTAACTTATTAATTAAATTTCAAATCAAAAGTTTATATTAATGTATTTGTTACTCTGGAGCTTTAATCAAACTATTTGTATACAAATTTAAGAATATAAATGTATTTTCCAAATAAGGAGAGAAATGTTTCCTTCAGTTATAATAAACTTTTAAATACTGTTTAGATTGTGATTTTGTAAGTATTATATGTATGATTTTGTAAGTATATAATCTTGCCTAATGGATTACTGTTTTAAATTTCATTTTATGCATAGTGTACAGTAGTTTTGTTTCTTGTTAATTTATAAGGTAAACTGAAATAACTTAAATACATTAACTAACTTCAGGTCAGGTTAGTTTAATCTTTGGCACGTGTTAGACTTTTCTTTGAGTTATCGTCTGGTGGTAAATTTTAGAACTTATGCATGTATATCTGGTATCCACTGCACACTTTTATCATTTTTGCAGTATAGTTCTTCTGGTTCCTAGACTGAACTACCTTAATTCAATTGCATTAAAATGGGTTTACCTAACTGTTGTTTATTCTAAATGTGCAATATCCTTTAATTAATCATTCACATTGATCTCTATTCTAAAAAGTTTTCAAGAAATTTTGAATTTATGTTATAAGGCATATTTAGAAAACCTATCTTTACTCTCCCCTTCTCTGTTTAGTTCTGATAGTGTAGAATAATTCAGGATTTCTGAATGAATTTTATTTGGTTAACTCACTTTATAAAGTGATTTTATTATTATAATACTACTATAGACTTTTCTTATCTGCTTGATGTTTCTTTTGTATGACATATCTTCTTCATGCTACTGATACTTATTGATTGTATTTTCCATAACATTGTAAAGATATGTAAGGTGCCCAGTTGATATCTCACTTGAAATTATACTAGAATTGTCTTAATATGAAAGAAAATAATGTTAAAAATGAATATACAGTGAAAGAAATGGAGTAGGAATGCAAGGGTTTGTCCCTTCAATATTTACACAGAACGTATCCTTTACTTTTTAAAATTTATGAACCCCCGACCTAACCCTCAAAGCTGTACCCATGAGAGAAATATGTAAAAATGTGCAGAGCATACTTTTATGTGATGTAATTAATTAAATGCTTAAAAATATTAAGAATGGTAAATTGGCATATATTGACGGCTTTTGAAAAAGAAATTAAATTTTGCCTTGTCCTTTTGTAACTAATTAATGTCATAGTGTATCGTTTAACTTTATAATGTTTTATAATCTTTGGTTCTCAATCTGGGAGAAGTGCATTTCTAAAACTAGACATTTACATTTTACCTTATAACAGTTGGAATTTGGGATTTTTTTTTTTTTTGACTTTATGGCTTGAATTTTAAAAATGTAACAATAGTCATTGTTTTAAAACGAAAAGCGATGTGATATCCTTCGTAGAGAGAAGAACATTGGAGTTATAGCAAAGTAGTGAATAAAAAATTGAAAAAAGTGTTATGTACATTTCATAAATTTCATGAAATCCATTTTCTGTCATGTGAAACATTCCACAGCTTAGCTGTAGATTCTCATTGTCAATAAAAATTTTCCTTGCACATTTTCGTGATGTATTAAAAATGTGAATGGGTGTTATTTGGCTGTATTTGTATATAACTGCAGATAAATGAAATAAAACCTATTATTCAAAGCTTATCTGTACTCATTATTTTGTGCAACAAATGTTCTGATATTGTAATTTTTTTGTTATACTCATTGTGAAAATTTTAGAGTTAAACGTAAACTCGGAAGCTTTTGGTGGTAATTTATTCTTCAGACCTCTTCTGGTGTACAAATATAGCAAAGTCATTATTGAATAGTAATGAATTTAACGTGGTTAACGAAACTGGAGTTTAGTATATGTCTTTTTTTATAGTTTCTTCGTAACTAGTTTGTAGCTAGCAGACGAGAAATGCTGTCTTTGTTCCTTCATGTAGACACACATCGCTATGCAGCTGTAAAACTATAGGATATCTCAGGAAAATATTTTTTACTTTTGATATTTAAGATTCTGAAATTTTAGTTTAGATCTTAGATATGATTTATTATTGTCAGGTTTTGCTGCACTTTTGGTGTTAAAAAATTGGTATATATATGTAAAGTTTATTAATGAGAATTTAAATCTCTGTATACATGCTTTTAGGTAAGAAATTTAAAGTGCATAGAGAAAAAGAAAGTAATGAAGCTTGGTTTATACTTTTTATCAGTGCAAGCCCTCGTCTGAGCGAAGCCTTGATTCAACATTCAAAGCTGTCGATACAACTGCCTCTTCGACAACCTCAATCGACGCAGCCTATGATTTTTATTCCTGTCTGCAGCCCAGTATCTAAGTTTGATTTAGTTTAGTTTATTTAAATATGGCAAAGCGGTCGAAGGCTATCTGCCTAAGGGAAGGGATGTCATCGTCGAGGATTTTCGAAGGGAAACTAGCTCGTGCACACGTTACACATAGGGCAAACCACGAAAACGCCCATGCAGCCGATATTCGAATCTGGATCGAACTACCAGTATTCAGCGAATTCACCGCTCGGCCGCTGGCGTGCCATCTGTACTTAAGACCTGGATTTACTCATTAGTTCACTTTTGCCTACGTTCCTCGCAGAATCGCCCTTATTAACCGCTTGATTTCATCATTTTTTATAGTATCCCTCAAAGAACACAGCTTGAGGTTCAAAACGAGTTACTGCCAGACTACAATCTTGTGCTCTTCCCATTTTTTAACTTCTCTACCATTGCTGAAGACTCAATCACTAGAACCAATTGAGACAAATTTAGTGACATTAGCTCTATTTCGACCTATCGTTCTCAGTAATGTTGATGCAGACATCGACAAAACAGAGAATAACTTCTAAAATATGTCTCTACGACGATCCAGAGCATCAGAAACTATCGTTTAGCATTCCTGTTCTGGCCCTAAGCGCAAAAACAGAATACGCAAACGCTGGATTGTCACAAGATTAAGGCAATAAAACTCAGTGCAGATCATTAAAGAACAATGCCCCAGGAGTGTAGACGGAAGGCATGCAATGACAGTCATTTCAGTGGTTACCAAAGGTAACGCCTTCTAGAATTTATCCGAGGGGGTAAAAAATAAGAAAGAACACATTTGGGTTCCATTGGCATGAAATACACCAGGCTTCGAACGGGAACTAAACCCAAAACCGTTATTTTGGTCGGAACGAAAACTGGAACCGAACCGAAAAAAATGTTTGTCGGTTCAATCTCTTTTTCGTTATTTTGTTACAATTTTCAAATTAACAGTATTTTCTAATTGAACGTAAACCATAAAATTTTCAGCTTCACATGTAGATTGGGATTGAATTCTCGTATCAATGTTTTTATACTTTTCTATTTCAAGTTCACATGAAACTACTTAAAAAAGGCAGACAAATACATTTAAATGAACTAGAAGAACCAATTTTGAATGAAAAATATCAGTTTAAGCAAAGTGACATGTTAAATGAGAAAAACAAACCAAGGTTTTGTTTTTAAATTTTATCCCTCTTCATAGAAAATGCTGTTTCTATTAATAAAGTAAACAAATTTATTTATAGGTTAAAAAATCAGAATAGAGGAAAAGCGAGAATGCTTTACAAAAAAACAAAAAATGTAAGACATTTAAGGAGTATTTTACTACAACTAGGTATATGCTACGTCGTAATTTTACATAAAATGTTTATCATAAATTAACATTTTTTTAAAGTTCTGGGCGATATTCTTTAAAACAAGGGGCTCAAATGAATTTTGTCGTCCAATTGGTCCGGGGCTATGCTCTGTTAATGTTTTTATTTTTTATACCCCATTATAAATATTTTAGAATGGGAATTAAAAAAAAAAGACAAATACAAGTAGTGCACTAAGCCAAAACAGAGAATAAGAGAATCTATTATATATGTGACACAGTTATGATTGGAAATCATGCTTCCAAATTTAGAACGACATCTAATAGCATAAGACATTATTTTAATGAATACAAAAAAGTACAGTTAAAAACGAAAAATAATATGAACCTAACAGATGAAACTGCACTGAATACTAGCGGGTTCTATATGCTACAACAAACACTAGATAAATATGTCAAATCAGAATTCCTGAAAATAAAACTAAACAACGAAATAGTTATCAAAGCACATATGGAACTTATCACTGTGAATGGCCGTTCATTCGAAATATTAGAATATTCATGATATAAAAATATTTTAAACCCGATTGTCAATGCAATAGGTAATAACTTTACAGTTAATTCAGAAAATATAAAACTATTAATAACAGAGACAACTGTTTATAATAACTTGTAAAACTGTAATTGTTTATAATAAATAGATAAAAATTTTTTTTAAATAAGTAAGGAGCTTGAAAAAAAAGTAATTTCTTTGAAAACTGACATTAGCAACCAGATTAAACAGATCGATCTTGGGAATCAACTTTCAGTTGATAATTGGCGGAAAAATAGTGTTAAATACTTTGGGAATGACAGAATTAAAAGATAAACATACTGGTATTTATATTAAAAAATGTTTGCAAAAGTACTTGAAAAATACAACATCGATATTAAGTAAATGTATACAATCACTACTGACAGTGTAGCTAATACGATTTCATTTGTCAACTTATTAGGATCCGATATTGACGACGAATCTTTAGTTATTGATTTAGAAAATGAAAATTGTGAAACTAGGATTACTTTATAGATGACATGGATAGTTTTTGATCATAACTTCTCTTTCAATAAACTTATCGGAATAAGTTTCGCTGCTCATACGTTGAAACTAGCTATCAAAGACTGTATAAAAAGCGCTAATTTTAATGAGTTTATTACTGAAGCTCAAGGATTGGTAAAAAAGTTGCGCATTTCGTCTTTAATACCAAAATTTAAAGACACTAACGTTCAGAAACCAATTTGGGATTGTCCAAAAAGATGGAATAGTACATTTAATATATTAAATGCAAATATTTCGGCTCATCTTTAGCGGAAAGCAATTTAGATTATTATTTTGAAGAGAGTAAATGGGAGAAAATAAAATTATTTGTCGAAACCTAACGGAAGCAACTTCGAAACTCCAACGTGAACAATTAACTTTAAGCGATTTTTGAGGAATTTTGACAGGTTGCAAAATTAAATTACGAAATTTAAAAAATTTGTGTGCAGATACACTGGTGTGCAAAAATTAAGGACGAGACGGTTTTTTCAATATAACTAACTTTGTACAAAAGCTTTCCAAATCAACACATTTAATACCGTAAGATCCCCAATACGTAAGGACATGAGTAATGTAAGCAACACTTACTAAAACAGAAATCAGAGGGATAAAAAGAAGCTTTGTTGAAAAAGTAGCATGGAGCGCAATGCGACTGAAGGCCGAAACACCCCTGTGATGGGTGTCCAGCAAGAAACATCCGGTCTTTAATAGGGGATATGATCTCCCCTGACTGCTAGGCAGGTTTCACATCATTTGTGCATGCTGGATATGTGGTTGTTAATGAGCTGCTGAGACACTGCTGCTCGTTCCTCTTGTAGCACCAATCGCAGTTTCGGAATCGTTACTGGCGATAAGTTACGTGCTGCCACGGGTCTCTCTAGTAAGTTCCGTACATACTTGACGGGATTTAGATCCAGAGACCTTGCCGACCAATCCATGTGTTCAATATCTTCACTCTCCAACAGCTCTTCGACAGTAACTGTGCGATGAGGTGGAGCGTTGTCGTCCATGAAGAGGAACTGAGGACACATAGCCCTTGTGAAAAGACGCATGTAAGGAAGAAGAACCTCGTTACAATAGCAGTCCCAGGTGACGAACCTCCTTGGGAGATGTGAAGGTCGGCCCGGCTACCAAGCATTATGTCTGCTCGAACGAGAATTCCGCGACCACCAAAACAGTCCCTTTTGATGATGTTGAAGGGGTTATTGCGTGTTCCCCGCTCTGTCCAGATGTGTATGTGTCTAGAATCGCAACTCAGACTAAATCTGCTCTCATCTGTAAAGAGTACTCGTCCCCATTCATTGTCTCTCCAATTCCGGTGTTCCCGGCACCACAGAGAACGCCTTCTCCGATGGGCAGGCGTTAGAGGTACACACCGTACAGGGCGTCGTGCAAACAGACCACCACCGTGCAGTATTCTGGCCACAGTAAAACGCGATATCGGTCGTCCAGTGGTCTGTGTCCTGTGTCTAGCGATTTGTCCCACTGTCTGCCGCCTGTTTCTTCTGGCCTGTAAGGCAATATACCGGTCATCTGCGGGTGTGGTTCCTCGTGGACGACCACTACTAAACCCCCGGATAGCTGTTCCTGTAGTTTGAAATTGTCTCCAAAGTCGTGAAACGATGCTGTGAGCCATTCCGAACTCTGCAGCCACACTTGTCACACTGCGGCCTTCCTCCAACTTCCCAATGATTCGACCTCGGGTAAAAGCATCCAGATGTCGTCTAACAGATTGATTATTCGCCATTTCTCGCTGAGGCAGCAACTCGGTGTGATTTTAACTGCTATACGGCGTGCAATCTCTTTGCCAGAAATACTGATCTTACACCGACAACATGCTTTATACTACTCAGACACTCCCCCATTACGTCTAACTGCATATCTGCGCATGTGCTACCGTACATCACCTTACTTAATCTCCTGATTGGTCTTTCTGTCCGCTCTGCCTCTTCGTTCAGCTGATATGCTAATTTTTCGACTTCGTCCTTAATTTTTGCACACCAGTGTATTTTATTCAATCAGTTATCTAACAGGGAAGCATCGTTAATAGAATGAGATAATTTAGTTGGAACGGTTTACTTGGAACCAAGCTATCAAATTTTGTTTTTCACCTCAGAAAAAGTACAGGCTGTGCAACATTTAAAGAATATTTGGAATAAAATAGAATATTTGGAAAAGTGCATTTCTTTCGTAAACGAGGAAAAAAGTCTTCTACTGAAAACGATGAAGATGTAGGTGATTTAGAGAGTGTTTTGAAAAGGAAAGAATTGGCTATAAAATCACATAGATCTTCTATGTTTACCGAGATTGACATTGAATTTATTTAAAATAATTTTGTTAATTTGCGAAGACTCGATACAAAGTATACTGTTTTAGATTTTTGGGAAGAGAATTCAACTATTTATCCGCCACTTGTATAAGTTGCAAGGGTGGTTTTGGCTACACATGTTAGCGTTGAAAGGGGGTTTACAGGTTTGAAATTTATTCTTCGAGACAACAAAAGTAATCTCAGTGAAATCATGCTGGAATATATATTAGAGGCAATTTTCATATGCTAAATAAATAAATAAATATATTTTTAAATAATTGTAGCAAGGCCTAGTGCATATTGTGATCGGCAAGCGCTAAGCTGCGAGGATACACACAATCATTACAATCACAAACAAAACTGTCATATGCATTTCAGTAACGAAAACAATGCCAATGCTCGCCGGTTTCTGATTGCCGCTTGTATTGTGCAATTTATTTAATTGTATCAATTTACATAATGCACAATTAAAAAAAATTAACCTGTGATAGAACTGCATTTTCTGTTTATATAAAATTATGTTTTGTTACATATAAAAATATACACGCAAACAATTATTTATTTAAATCTGAACCGAAACCGTTATTTTGGTCGGAACGAAAACCGGAAGTGAACCGATATTTTTTTTTTCCTGACCGAAACCCAAAACCGGAACGAAAAAAATAACGGTTCGAAGCCCTAAATATACTCACAGTGACATCGCAAATGCCCTTGCAGATAGCTCGGAACTCCAATTTCCTCCAGCGAGGGGCCATAAAGAGCCTTCTCCCCCCAAAAAAGTGAAAATAAAAAATAAATTTTTTTCTCAATCTGACGTTTTTAACACTTTTCTGTTTGATTCCAACTGTCACTCGGGTTGAGCTTCTGACAGTCTGAGCTATAGCACTTTTTTTTCCTTTTTTTTTCAGATACCGACTTTTTACTTAAAAACAAGCATATAGATGGCAGCACCGGACAGATGTCGAAAATCAGTGTTTTATTTGTTTCTGAGATTGTTGTGTTTATTTTTTTTCTGCTTCCAAAAAGCTCTCATAACAGAAAAAGAAAACAGAAAAAGAGGGCTTCAACAAGAAGAATCAGTCAACGAAGTATCCAAAGGTATTAAATTCTTTTAGTTTTAAATCAAACAGTGGGAACAGTGGTGACTCAACTTTTTTATCTTTACGTGTATATGTATCCAGATATGTTATCTAATGACTGAGGTCAAAACCACTAAAAATACTGTACTTTATGAAAAACGTAATAATGGTATGCACGATCAAGCTCACAAGTTAATGCGTCTGAAGGCTTAGTCTCATGTAATAATATAACCCTCACAGCCACTGGGAATATTGAAGGCAAATTTGAAAACTCAAACGAAAAAAATGTCAACTACAATGACACTGGCATACTGGCCAGATGAATTATCAATAGATGAAAGTGATCAGACCATTATGAAAGGACCGCATCCTATTAATAAACAGTAAAGTTTTCCAAAAGTTGCAAATAAACGTAGTTTTTCTGTGACAATGATGTTCAGGAAAATAAATGATGGTGAGAATTTTCTTAGAAGGCGATTTTTTTATTCAGATATCACCAATAAAATTTAACGCTTTTATTACAGGGTTTTTGATTTCTCCGGTAATTCAGTGTTAGGAAAATCTAGACTTAATGATTAGAAGTATGTTCATGATTGCTTACAGTTACATGCAAATTCAGTACATAACCTAGAATATCCTAAGAAATGACAATAGAAGAGAAACACGCCAATGTGACAATCAAATTTGCTAAAACAACCTTGCATTTGGCGTACATTCACTAAAAACACTCAATCGATTTCGAGGGCAGCTACAGTTCGCTCCTCATCAGGAGAACAAAATATCTAGAAAGGGAAAGAATCTAGTCTAGTCTAGTCTGGACAACTATTGCTGGGATATTGCCAATTATGAGCAATTTATCCAGCTCACTGAGGAATTGCATAGAGCCCCGGACGTGCAATTTCCTTAAATAAAATAAAACCAAATATGCGGTATGAAAGAGATTCCGTTTGCATCGCAAGGTTGCAATAAACCAAAGTCCTGCAATGTAGAGAGAAGTCCTAACTAAAATCCTGACTGCGGCATAGCCGCGTTAGTACATGTCTGCGTCCTAACCTGTACACATGAAAGTAACACAATTTATTAAACTTTAGTTATACAATATAATACAATACAAATACTGAATTAATACATGAAATATAACATAAAAAATGATAATAAACATTGAAATTCTTGATTAAATATGATAACTAGGATAAATAACGAAAGCCTATTTACATATGTAGAAGTTGAAGCAATGCTCTAACAACTACTAAGTTGGGAAATTCAGATCCCTTAGTAAGTGAGCCGCATATGGCCTGATGTTG